>JAODXP020007108.1:45000-52500 GCA_027497455.2 Sardinella longiceps | reverse complement strand
CTAGTGCGTCATACCATAAATCCGACCCAATGATATTTGCTGATTTTACCCATCTCTCTCTCCCACTCATTTCCTGTCACTCTCTCCACTGTAACTAACCACTATCAATTAAAGGCAAAAGCCCTAAAATACCTTTAAAAATAAAATTGCATTGAAATAAAAGGCAAATCTATTGTACACACATTTCTGGCCTAAGGTGCCTCACTAGCCCCCCCACCTGGTGACAACATACACTTGCACTCACCATGACCCCCTTTAAAGTGTACACACACACACCATGTACTCACCACAACCCCCTTGTGTTTTTCCGATCTGTAGACTTGAACTCCATTGCGGAATGCTTGGCAGAATTCCCT
The DNA here is from genome assembly GCA_027497455.2 of Sardinella longiceps. Classification (NCBI taxonomy): domain Eukaryota; kingdom Metazoa; phylum Chordata; class Actinopteri; order Clupeiformes; family Clupeidae; genus Sardinella; species Sardinella longiceps. Next base: position 52,144 of record JAODXP020007108.1, on the reverse strand, counting down.
GTAGCCGCCGGGCTTCATGTAGGATCCGTCCCTCAGTCCCGCCTCCAGAGACGCAAACGCTCGAGAGATCACAGACTTGCACACCTCATGAGATTTATTTACATTCTTCTTGCACAGCCTCTTGTACTCTGTGTCCATGTTTGCCTGTGAAGAGGACACAAAGAAAATGTTTATGAAAGATGGAATGAAATGCAAGATTTCACCTCCTGGGATGTTACATTGGGTCACACATTCATAATCCCATGATGATGATGGTTACTCGAAACAAAAAGTTGCTGGATTCAATGGAATACACTAAAACAATGTGGAGTTAGCCTGACATAACCCGTCCATAATACTTCTGTTCATCCGTATTCATGGTCTGGAGAGGGTCTTCTGGGGAGGGTTTAGTCTGTTAACAGACAACTGGCCAATAAGCGAAGCTGATTAGATGAGCTGTCCAATCGTTTCAAACCAGAACTGAGCGCACTCCCCGGGCCGCTGCCCTATAATGGCTTCAGGTTAAAGCACCTCCAGACCATGAATACGGATGAGCAGAAGTATTATGGGCGGGCTATGTCAGGCTAATGTAGAGTAGCTCTGACCATAAATAAATAGTTTTAAGCAATTTAGTGGAAATATCTCATCTCTCTAATAGCTGGCATATTCCATAAAGTCTGTATGCCTCTTAAGCTATTCTCATTAGCATCATTGCTCACAGCACAAACAGCTGGTGTTTCTCTTCATGGTTGTTCAAATATGTACTGTTGTTTATTTACATTTTAAATCAAACTAAACACTAGACAGGTCAGTGCTGATTAGTTTAGATTCACATGAGTTCATCAGGCTCTGTGTGTGATATGGTCAGGGGCGCTGCTAGAAATTTTGCGCCCTATGACAAAAAATTGTTATGGGCCTCTCAAATATGGGCCCCCCTGTCAGTGCCAGAATCATCCTAACCCCCCCCCCATTAATTACCATGAGCTCCAGCTGTTGTTTCTCCTCCTGGTCGTTGAATGAGGCGTTGATGAAGATGCTGATGGCCTGTTTGGCTGCAGCGGTGTGGATGTTAGACAGCGCCTCCTGTGTCTCGGTGGGGAACTGCACTCTGCGCTCCATCTCTTTCCGGTAGAAGTCCAACGCCTCTTCCACGGCTCGTCGGTTCTGGATTTTAGCCAGTGACTCCACAGCGCTGTCCAGACACGGCACCTGACCACTGCGGATCGCCTTCACATACATCTCAGCCAGGCTGCCCAGCACTGCAGATTACACACATAGCCTTTAATATACCTGCCCACTGTGGATTACACACATAGCCTTTAATATACCTGCCCACTGCGGATCGCCTTCACATACGTCTCTGCCAGGCTGCCCAGCACTGCAGATTACACACATAGCCTTTAATATACCTGCCCACTGTGGATTACACACATAGCCTTTAATATGCCTGCCCACTGCAGATCGCCTTCACATACGTCTCTGCCAGGCTGCCTAACACTGCAGAACAACACACATTATAGAGTGTTATATTTCACAGCTATAACACTCTGTCTGTAACACGCACACAAGCACACACACACGCACACACACACACACACACACACACACGCACGCACACGCACGCGCACGCACGCGCACGCACACGCACACGCACACGCACACACACACACACACACACACACACACACACACACACACACACACACACACACACACACACACACACACGCACACACACACACACAAGCACACACACACGCACACACACACACACACACGCACACGCACACGCACACACGCACACGCGCACACACGCACACACACACGCACACGCACACGCACACGCACACACAGTCAGTGTTTTTACTCAACCATCTGTAATACTTGGAAATTGTGTACTTATAGCCATTTCTGTTTTTTGTTTTTTTTATTGGATCACCAAGGGACATCATAGTATTTGACTACTCATAACATTGTCTCTTAACCCCAAAGCAAACACCTAAACATAGTTTCTATGGCACGCTAAAACTAAAACTAAAACTAAAACTAAAACTCTGCCTTCCTGAAAGGGTTTAGAAAGTGTGCTTTTGGATTGTTCCAGCTAGCCATTCCAAAAGCAGATTCTCTTAACTCTTTCAGGAAGGCAGAGTCTTAGCCTGTGCGTGCCACAGAAACTATGTTTCAGGTCAGTGAGTGAAATACAGAAGGGAATGCCAGGAGGAGAGGAATTCAGAATCCAAAGTAGTCTAAAGTTTACAAAACTCCCAAATACCAAAAGAAAACCAGTCACCCAGTACTATCACAACACCCAAGATCTGATATCACAAAGTAATGAGTGTCCCTGGGTTAGAGACTGGAGACAAGACTGGACTATATCTGCTGAGGCCAACAGCTGATTGACTGCATAGAGAGGATCTCAGATTGTGCGCTGGAACTCCTATCTGTTCTTATACAGTTTAGTGTATACTGCATAGTGTATAGTTTTAGAGTAGAAAGGAGGCTGCTACTCACTCCTGCCGGTCACCCCGCGGCCTCCCCTCATGGTCTTGGCCTGGGCGCTGTGGTGGACGTAGTTGCAGAACTCCTGGGCCTGCTGTACGAAAGTCTCATCCAGGTCCCCATCTGTCAGCTCCTCCATGCGCTTCATGGCTTTGCCGTTAGCCGGACGCTCCATCACAAAGCAGCGCCGCACAGCAAAGAAATCCCTCAGACTCTGGCGCACCTTGTTGTGCTTTGCAACTTCAGGAGAGAAACCTACCAACCATTGCCATTGGAGCAGTGATGATGATGAACATATGGGACAGTGATCAGGCAGATAATGTACTTATTCAGGAGAGAAACCTACCAACAGCCATTGGAGCAGTGATGATGATGAACATATGATGAGAATGATGGAACAATGATAATCAATCAAATAATGCACATCTACATGCTGAACACAGCACCGATATATTTTCATGTCTGCTGTATGGTTTCTGAAGCATTGGCATGCACCTCATGCTTAAGGCCTGTATGTGTGTGAGAGAGAGATTCTGCACTGAGTGTAATTCACTCTGTGTGTGTGTGTGTGTGTGTGTGTGTGTGTGTGTGTGTGTGTGTGTGTGTGTGTGTGTGTGTGTGTGTGTGTGTGTGTGTGTGTGTGTGTGTGTGTGTGTGTGTGAAACCTGCCTGGTTTCAGATGTAGCGCACTCTCCAGGTACTGGTCAGCAGTGATGGCGGCTCCGTCCAGCTGCAGGTCCAGAGTGAAGTCTCTGACGGTCCACATGAACGAGGGGAGGACCAGCATCAGCTCCGTGTCTCTGTCATGCTCAGTGGCCTTCACACGGATGTGCTCAGACAGTTCTGCCACATACCTGTAGAGGAGCTGTTCAGGAGGCAATGCACTGCATCTCATTCATGCTATAGACCTATTACTGTCAATCATGAAGTTCAAACATAAAATCTGTGTGTGTGTGTGTGTGTGTGTGTGTGTGTGTGTGTGTGTGTGTGAAAGGATACTGCAGTTTCTCCAGGGCGATATTGTCTATGGTGCCCATGCTGTTGTAGACCAGAGTGCTGCTGAGTAGAACAGACAGACAGAAGATCCACGTGTCGTGTTTCTCATCACCCTGGAAATCATACAAATGAGGTCTGTTTACATATATTTACACACACACACACACACACACACACACACACACACACACACACACACACACACAGAGCTATAGGAACATTTAATAGGAAAGGATGCAGTGCCTATCCAGAGGTGACACACACACACACACACACACACGCGCGTACACACACACTGTCCTCACCTTCTCCACATCTCCCAGGCCCTCTGTATCCAGCAACACTAGAGTGTGTCCTGAGAGAAGGAGAGAACACACACACACACACACACACACACACACACACACACACACACACACACACACACACACACATCACATACAGGCTCTACATACTCAGCTGTTGTAAAAAAAGTTATGTGTGTGTGTGTGTGTGTGTGTGTGTGTGTGTGTGTGTGTGTGTGTGTGTGCATACTCACCTGCCTTATTGGGGTGAGGTCCACACCACATCCAGATGCCTTTGGTCTTTGATTTAATGGTGCTGCCCAAAGCAAAGCCTGGGGGGGGGGGGGGTTAGCATGCTAACAAACAAGACAACACATTGGGCTACATGGGATATTTGTTGTGTCTGAAGATAGATAGATAGATAGATAGATAGATAGATAGATAGATAGATAGATACATAGATAGAAAAGGGAAATTCAATTATTTTCATAGTCTTTCATAGTTTCATAGTCTAGCTATAACAATAAGACTTCACACCTGCATGTTTGTGGGCCAGGCGAGAAGCATCTCGCTGCGACTTGCGGGAAGGCGAGGCTTGTCATCAAGCCGCGCCCCTACCACTCTGGCCGCGCCCACATCGAGCACGAGTGCATTCTGGGAAGAAGAAGGAAAAGCCCGCGAACGGCGAAGTAGAAACGGAACGGCATTGATTTCCCCAGCATAATTAATTAGTAGTTTAGTTAAGACTACGTTTTCGATGGCGGTAAGTATCATGCACGGATATGTTTAATCGAAGAAAAACGTTGCAATTATGTCATATAGAATTGAAGTAAATTAAAAATTAGTAGTCTCGGATTATTTGACTGATGGCGATGTTCCGTGGTGTTGTTAAAAGCTGGTCTTGTTAAAAGCTAGACAGGCTCATGAATGTTAATAATAATTTATCTTCTTATCCCTCTCTTACCCATTAGTATGTGTATTACAAAATCGAAAATGATGTTTTTTTTAAATATAGGCTGGTCGCTTTGGTGTCTTAAACTCCAGCTTCCCCTCAGCGAAAACTGAGAGTTAAAAACATGACCCAATGTTAACGTTACTGTAATGGCCATCTATTTTGTGTAGCAGCTAGTGCTACGGTGGAGGTCATAATGACCTGTGCTAACTTAGACGGTCGGTGTTTCTCAATGCTTTATCTGTAGCAAAGCACTGATATTTATATTTTATCGTTTTTAATTATGAAGACGCCAAAAGGTGATGATATAAAGGGTTTGATAATGTTGGAGTAATAGTCACATCAAAGACTTAAAGCGTAATGTTCACATTAGAGGGGAAAAAGTGAAATGAGTGCTACTACTATTGGATTGGTAAAAAAGAAATTTGGTGTCATAGGGTCTAACTGTATTTGTATTCCTCAGCATCCTACACATTTTGATGGCCCCCCAGACCCAGGATCATTCTGGCAGAGTGGTTCTTATAAATGCCCCTGCTGCATGTATAGCTGCCAACTTTTGCATCAAATGCATCTGCACTTGAACAATCACTTCAAGCTTGCTGTGCAGCATAAAGGTAGGGTTTAATGGGATGGACAATGCCCTTCATTTTTTTTTTTTTTTTTGGCTGGGATTAATTAACCCCCCACCCACCCACCCACCCCCTATGGTCAAGTGATGTATGCATAAAAATATGCTTAAACTATTGGATTATCACGTGCATGTATGCTTAGATAGTGTCTATGATTAATACCTACTTCTGTATTTTTTTTTTTTTCAGGAGTCTTCATCTGCAAATGCGGCAAAGCATGTAGGAAATCAGCGCATTTTCATTGTGTTCATTGTAATGCAACGATAATTAGAAGAGATCACTTTGAGCAACATTTAGGTGCTCATCTCTCCAGCACTGGCTCTGCCCTGCAGCCTCCGCAGCCTTCGCTCTCCACCACTGGCTCTGCCCTGCAGCCTCCGCAGCCTTCGCTCTCCACCACTGGCTCTGCCCTGCAGCCTCCGCAGCCTTCGCTCTCCACCACTGGCTCTGCCCTGCAGCCTCCGCAGCCTTCGCTCTCCACCACTGGCTCTGCCCTGCAGCCTCCGCAGCCTTCACTCTCCACCACTGGCTCTGCCCTGCAGCCTCCGCTCGTCACCACTGGCTCTGCCCTGCAGCCTTCGTTCTCCACCACTGGCTCTGCCCTGCAGCCTTTGTTCTCCACCACTGGCTCTGCCCTGCAGTCTTCGCAGCCTTCGCTCTCCACCACTGGCTCTGCCCTGCAGCCTTCGCAGCCTTCGCTCTCCACCACTGGCTCTGCCCTGCAGCCTTCGCTCTCCACCACTGGCTCTGCCCTGCAGTCTTCGCAGCCTTCGTTCTCCACCACTGGCTCTGCCCTGCAGCCTCCGCTCGTCACCACTGCCTCTGCCCTGCAGCCTTCGTTCTCCACCACTGGCTCTGCCCTGCAGCCTTCGTTCTCCACCACTGGCTCTGCCCTGCAGTCTTCGCAGCCTTCGCTCTCCACCACTGGCTCTGCCCTGCAGCCTTCGCTCTCCACCACTGGCTCTGCCCTGCAGTCTTCGCAGCCTTCGTTCTCCACCACTGGCTCTGCCCTGCAGTCTTCGCAGCCTTCGTTCTCCACCACTGGCTCTGCCCTGCAGCCTTCGCAGCCTTCGCTCTCCACCACTGGCTCTGCCCTGCAGTCTTCGCAGCCTTCGTTCTCCACCACTGGCTCTGCCCTGCAGCCTTCGCAGCCTTCGCTCTCCACCACTGGCTCTGCCCTGCAGCCTTCGCAGCCTTCGCTCTCCACCACTGGCTCTGCCCTGCAGTCTTCGCAGCCTTCGCTCTCCACCACTGGCTCTGCCCTGCAGTCTTCGCAGCCTTCGCTCTCCACCACTGGCTCTGCCCTGCAGTCTTCGCAGCCTTCGCTCTCCACCACTGGCTCTGCCCTGCAGCCTTCGCTCTCCACCACTGGCTCTGCCCTGCAGTCTTCGCAGCCTTCGCTCTCCACCACTGGCTCTGCCCTGCAGCCTCCACCTCCACCGTCTAGGCGTAAGATTAAAGACAGAGTGGTGTGTCCACAATGTGGACTGACCTTAAAATACACAGGGGAGGTAGATAAGAGATGCACTTCCTCCTACAGTGTACCTCCTTGTCTCAAACTAGAAATATTTACTTTATTAAATTCAATTGAGATATTCCTACCATTAAAAGTGCACATTGAAAAAAAAAAAATTCTTTGTGTGTGTGATTTACTGATTGTAATGTTTGATTTTACTGCAATGTGTTATTAAAATGCGTTTTACTCAGTGTTGAGGTCTCGGAAGTTATGAGGGTGACATGCATCAAAAGAATGATTATAGTTATTTGTTGAAGTGTGTGTATTTAAAAAAAAAAACTTAATTGGA
>JAODXP020007108.1:35000-42500 GCA_027497455.2 Sardinella longiceps | reverse complement strand
TGCACACACTGCCTCCTGACGACACACGAGTCTGGCACACAGGACACAGGGATGGATGTTCGACACACAAGGACACAAAGATAGATGTTTGACACACAGGGCACAGGGATGGATGTAGGACACAAGGATGGATGTAGGACACAAGGGTGGGTGTTTGACAGGCCCGGCGTTATGGGCGGGCCCTGGGGTGCCGTGCCCGCCCTGGATGGCACTTGTGCCCGCCCTGGACGCCCACCGACGGACCTGTCACTTTTAGGTTATACCGCCACCACTGACTGAATCAAAAGATCGGAAATATAACCTCGACATCTAGGACTATAACTACGTGAAAATTAGTTTCATGACATTGATTTAACATAGTTTTTCAGCTACGCATTTTGTTAAGAGAATAGCCTATGATGTGCAACTGTGGCTTCTGCAGTTGCTTGCTGGTTTTATTATTAAAACGGCAGCTTTTATTCAAACACATCTAGAGCTGACCTTTGGAAACAACTTTGCCGTGTGTAGGATACTACAGTCAGTAGGCCTACAGTTTAGTGGTCATGTAGATGGCACACTGTGTTCGATCTGTCTTTTTGCTTGGATAAGGAGAAAACTGACGGAAAAAAATACAAACCCACTACTTTCTCCGTTATTGTCTCCGACTTCTCTGTCACAGAATATGCAAGAGAATCTAAACGTGAATGAATAAATCCATATATATATATGTTAAATGTGTTCATTTGAAGGGGTTATCTATTTGAATGGGTTAGTTAGTCTATCTATTGTTGATGAAATGGTGCGATTTTGCTCTATTCGTGATTAAATAGGCTCATGTTTTCAGGGTATTCGCCTATTTTCTTTTGTGTGAAAACTCGAGAAAAAGCAGTAGGGTCTAGCCTTTTTTTTGAGAGTGTCCATGACACGCCGACATCACACTATGCATTCTTTTGTTTAGCTCGTCATGTGCACTGTATGTGAATTACATTTTTCTGATAATGGCCATTTGCGAGTACTGAGGTTCGTGCAGGTGCGCTTTTGGTCTCACGGCGAGTGGAAGGGAAAAGGGGAGGGGGAGCCCTCTCCCTTGCTGGAGCGGGCAGCTGTAGCCTGAGTGCAACTGATAAGTTGGTGAAGTCTAAACCAGGCCAGTAATTCCTTCGAAATAAGCATATTCATATATTCATTCATAACATTGTGAATCCAAGCCTACAATGTCATAATCAACTTTTCCTGGGTTGTGCGAAATCTTGGCGTTTCAAAACAAGGGCATTAAATAGTTATGCAAAAGTAGAGTGCAACATGCACATAGACCTAATTAATGCACGCATGATGTCCTCTACCTTCAACCCCAAACCCAAACGAACTCTCCTATGCGAATGTCAGAAAAGAGTATCTCCGTTTTTCCTAGACACGTCCTTGACATAGGCTATACTATCACAGATTTAAAAAAAAAAATTGGTGCCCCCCTCAAGTAACGCAGTGCCCGCCCACCAATTTGCGTCTGGCGCCGGGTCTGGTGTTTGACACACAAGGACACAAGGATAGATGTAGGACACAAGGATGGATGTAGGACACAAGGGTGGGTGTTTGACACACAAGGACACAAGGATAGATGTAGGACACAAGGATGGATGTAGGACACAAGGGTGGGTGTTTGACACACAAGGACACAAGGATGGATGTTTAGTAAACAGGACATAAGGATGGATGTTTGACACAGGATGTGCGGATGGATTGAACTACTGCATCTATCTGCTGGTTTTTACAGCATTTTTTTGGTTTTGTCTATATATCAATTAGTGATTGATAGACACAGTTCTCTCACATCCAACACTCAGTCACAGAACAACACACACACACACACACACACACACACACACACACACACACACACACACACATACACACACACACACACACACACACACACACACACACACACACACACACACACACACACACACACACACTCACCTTGTAGTTATGAGATTTGTGGTGGCTGCTCAAGAAGCAGTCCTGACAAAGCACACAGGTGGGGTCCAAAGCACAGGCCCTGGAAAGACACACACACACACACACACACACACACACACACACACACACACACACACACACACACACACACATACACACACACACACACTCACAAACACAGAGAGAGAGCGAGAGAGAGAGAGAGTAGCTCATTTAAACAACAAATCACCCTTCTGGACCATTTCTGTCTCTTCCTTCTACCTGCCTCTCTCTCTCTTTCTGTCTTTCTGTTGCCAAGACGACTTCAGATTCAGATTATTCATTCACCCTCTTATGTAATACACTATCTTAGCCTAGCATTAGGCTACGTAAGGGATAACGGCTGCCGAGGTGTTCCAATATAAGGTAATAATGGACGAGGTGGAAGTGGATGACAAGCATGACACGCTTGGCCATTTCATCCAGACATTCCGGTTTTCCGACCCTCTGTCCAGGCCAACAAATAATGTCCTCATTTTTAGCATCCTCACTGAGTGGTTGTTGGTTAATGTTCCATAGTGGTATCACAACAAATATTGTTTCTGTTTTACTCTTGAGTAACATGAGTTATCCACTGTATCCCTGCAAATCTGAGTGTATCATGTTCAATTCTGAAACTGTGTGTGTGTGTGTGTGTGTGTGTGTGTGTGTGTGTGTGTGTGTGTGTGTGTGTGTGTGTGTGTGTGTGTGTTTTATCCTGACCTGCATGAGTAGATGGTCTCTCCCTGCCTGGAGACTCTTCCACAGCGCTGCATCTCCCACTGCCCACTCTACTCCCAATATACACACACACACACACACACACACACACACACACACACACGAGTAGTCCAATCAGCTGTGCTAGCTGGACATCACCTGACCTCAGAGGTCATGGAACAGCACAGAAGTGAAGTGTCAGATCCACTGTCCACTGTCAGATCACACTGATATTGTCCTCCAGCTCTGTGCTGATAAAGCAACTAATACAATACAGGTATACAGGTAGACTTCATGTAGACTTTGACACCACCAGGAGCAACCCACTGATAGGGAGACAAGTCCTGGTTGGCCAGTGTCTACTTGACCAACAGCACTTACAGGAACTAATGCTGTATAATCAAGTATATGACCAATGCACTTACAGGAACTAATGCTGTATAATCAAGTATATGACCAATGCAGTTACAGGAACTAATGCTGTATAATCAAGTATATGATCAATGCAGTTACAGGAACTAATGCTGTAAAATCAAATACGGACACTACAGTACGTAATGCTGTATGATAATGACACTATTACAGTAAGCCATAAAACGGCCCCTCAGTACGGAGGATGCCAGATTATTACAGTAAGCCATAAAACGGCCCCTCAGTGCCCAAATGATGCCAGATCGAGACTGAATCTAAGTGTCATTTTTGCATTCCTCTGTACAGGTATACACAGGTTTCATTTGACATTAAAAACAATACACTAGAAAGAAAGTGTTTGTTGCCATAGCTAGTGGAGATGATTACATTTTGTGCTTAGTTTCGAATGGACAATGGTGTCCACTTCAATCCATTTTGTAGAAAATTATTGGTATGTTTATTTTTTTAAAGTCGATCTACATTCTTTATATTGCATACTGTATTTATATGTTTATATATTTGTACACAATACGGAAACATCTCAACACGTTAACACACACACGTATACAGTACAGACCAAAAGTTTGGACACACCCCCTCATTCAATGCGATTCATTTATTTCCAGGACAATTTATATTGTAGATTCTCACTAAAGGCATCAAAATTATGAATGAACACATATGAAATTATGTGCTTAACAAAAGAAGTGTGAGATTATGACAAACTTTTGGACCTGAACCTGATCAAGATGGTTTGGGGTGAGCTGGACCGCAGAGTGAAGGCAAAAGAGCCGATAAGTTCTTAGCATCTCTGGGAATGACTAACTCTTCAAGACAGTTGGAAAACCATTTCAGGTGACTATCTCTTGAAGCTCATCCAAAAAATAAAAAGAGGACAAAGCACTTATCAAAACAAAAAAAGTATACTTCGACTGAAACAAGAATATAAAACATGTTTTCAGTTATCTCACACCTTTTTTATTAAGTACATAATGCCACGTGTTCATTCATAACTTTGTTTATTTTGTAGATTGTCACTGAAGGCAACAGTCATGAAAATAAAGTAAATAATTTAATGGGAAAGTGTGTCCAAACTTTTGGTCTGTACTGTATGTTTCACAAAACCACCACTTTCGTTTGAATAGGAGCAGAAACCTGCCTGAAATAGCCTACATATACAGTACACACATACTGCCAGCCTGAAATAGCCTACATATACACACATACTGCCAGCCTGAAATAGCCTACATATACACACATACTGCCAGCCTGAAATAGCCTACATATACACACATACTGCCAGCCTGAAACAGCCTACATATACACACATACTGCCAGCCTGAAATAGCCTACATATACACACATACTGCACATGCTACAGCAAGGTGATATGGCACAATAGTGTAAATACTCACACTTATACAGATTTGTGTGTAATGCATTAGAGAGTATTGTAAATACTCTAGATACAGATTTAAGTTATTGTTACTTTTATATCATCACAGTACTCGAAGCATCTCAACATGTTTCGTTTCAACAGGAGCATAAACCAATCTGAAATACAGTACATATATACGCCTACTGTGTAAGTATGCACACATATACTCATACTCAGATACAGATCTGTATGATGCAGTAAGATGTTATTGTGTAAATACTCTAGATACACTCTGAGTAGAGAGATGAAATACCTTTTTTTATAGTCAGAATGTCCTTATAGATAAAACTATGAAAAGGCCTCCACTCTCTGCAGCCTCCCTTGTAGTCAGGTAGTAGTTTATGAGTTTATGACCAAAGTTGCTCTTACGTCATCTCAAATAGTGCTCCTCCTTGTGTAGCCGGGTTGAACGTGATCAACACAACGCACAACGAACTTCTGGGGGAGAGACAACCTCTGTTACTTGCATAGCTTCTTTAACCACATCCTCTCTCTCTCTCTCTCTCTCTCTCTCTCTCTCTCTCTCTCTCTCTCTCTCACACACTTTCTCTCTCTCTCTCTTACTGACTTCTTACCTCTACCTCTTCCTCCCCCTGTCTCAATGCTAGCAAGGTTTTCAATATGGCCTTTTTGTGAGCAAAATGGAGGAAAATTTTGCAGTTTGTATGAATAGCCTGCAGGCCGCACTGGTTGAGCCAGTAAGTCTCACACCACGGTGAAACTGTGAAGGACACATCGGTTTGTGTCTATGCTGTGTGTGTGTGTGTGTGTGTGTGTGTGTGTGTGTGTGTGTGTGTGTGTGTGTGAAAAGAAAAAGTTAGCGACTTTTCTGGTACAATGCAATTTCCCATTGCCAACTGAGTTGCTAACTTGTTAGCAACTATGCTTTTGGGAAGAGTCATGTGTTAAATTAAGAGATCAATGTAATATGAAAATAAAATAAAATGTAGGCTAATCTAATCTATCTTCTTTTGATCCAGTAAGGGAAATTTGTTCTCTGCTTTTAACCCAGTCCTGACACACACACACAGAGAGAGAGAGAGAGAGAGAGAGAGAGAGAAGCACAGTGAGGTGAGACATGCACTAACACGATGCAGTTGGCTGCCTGCTTCAGCGGGGCCTCGGGAGCAGTGAGGGGTTTGGATATTCTACTCAAAGGCACCAGCCATGGTTTGCTGGCTGAAAATCCTGTGTCCGTAAGAATCGGGTCTCACCCCCATCTTCATCTGGGATTCAGAAAGCACTGATGCCCTTCCCAACCAGGCTACACTATCTTCTAGGGTTTGGATCCTGAACAGTTGGAAATTGGGTGTGGGAATTGGTTGGACATCGCTGAGGCGTCTTTAAGCAAGGCACCTAACCCGTCACTGCTCCCTGCATGGGTTCCACAACAGCAGACTATACCTCACTCTTACAGCTTAGTGTGTGTGTGTGTGTGTGTGTGTGTGTGTGTGTGTGTGTGTGTGTGTGTGTGTGTGTGTCACTAGGCCTAATTCATCGATGGGATAAATGCAGAGACTGAATTTCCCTCACAGGATCAAAACAAAGTTAATTTACTTTCCGTTTTTCTGCTAATACAGTAATACAACAAGTAATTTATTCATACTCATAATACAACAAGTCATTTATTTATACTCATAGCCCTTGGTTTTGGTGAGTGAATGTGGACTTCAATACTATCAACACCAATACATCAGAGAGCCAGCAGAGGGCAGTATCTGATCATATAGAAATGATGGACCATGAATTAAATTTCTTGCAACTTCCCCCAAATCAATTCCCCCAAATTATATAACAGACAAAAGAAAACATCCTGAAGGATCAAACTTAAAGTTATCTTTGATGGTAACAGGAACGCGTGAACTTTATTTTGAAATAATGTATCGAGCTTTTAACAACCACAAAACCACAACCGGAAGTGTGTGCTGTTATCTGGGTTAGTTGGGTTTCTTCAGCGTCCAGAAGTAACAAGACACCGCAGCAGCATGCAGTGACCCGAGACAGATAGCGGCATTGAAGCCAGTGGCAGCGGTACATGGGTTATCAGAAGTTCTCTGTGGTTTCATGGATTCTTGCTATTACCAGGGGGAGACGGAAATGTTCTTATTTTCCTCGGGGGTCAGCGGGTTGAGTACTTTATAACTCTTAATTGGGCTACTTTATCGGTGACATTGATAGCGCGGAAACCAAGGCTGGCTGTCTAACGTGAGTCAAACCATGGTGAAACATCTTCGAAACTAGCGTTAGCTAACTTTTAAATAGTTAACCCTTGTCGCTTAGCTCGCTATTTAGTGAAACACTGAGCACTTCCACTTTGTACGTAACTTCACTTAACGTCAGTTGCCACAAAATGGCAAGCACGTTGAAAATGCAGTTCTTGAAACTTTGGCACTACCTGCAAGACCCACATCACGTAGCGCGATTCCAGCAAATGTGCGGCGTTAAAGCAACGCTTTCAGGAGATACAGGTGATTGTAATGTTACCGAGGCGAAGCAGTCGAGGCTCCCCAGCAAGGGCGCGTATGGTAACGGTGTCGTGAACGGAGGTGGAGAAGGGGAGGCTTCTGATCATCTCCGACAGAGAAAAGGCATCTCTACTACTGACAGCTGCAGCGGGGCGGATGAGTCTGTTGGTGAGAGTTTTATTAGGGAGACAACAGAGACGAAAGCTGCGGGAGGGAAATCAAGGGGTCACAACAACTGTAATAATTCCGACTCCGCTGAAACCAGCGATGGTGATGGACACCCGGGGGAGTCCAGGGGAGTGTTGGAAAGTAACGGTAACATTACTGGGCTGGATGATGACATGTCCGAGGAGGGCACAGATGACTGTCCGACTAGCACTCTCAAACCTCTGCGCAAGAACTCTCTGACGGGGGATGCAGGCCAGGAGTTCCTCATCGAGAACAAGTTTCTGTTCTACTTGTTCACTTTCGGAACCGAGCTCGGCAATGAGC
>JAODXP020007108.1:15000-22500 GCA_027497455.2 Sardinella longiceps | reverse complement strand
CCAATGGTTGAACAGCAAAAATGATTGAACAGTTTGCTAGCCAATCATTTAGCACTGTGCTGCTTGTATGCTCTGTGGTGTAGAACTTTTAATTGTTTTATTATTTTTAACTTGTTTGAGATACTTCACACATTCTGCTTTGATTTGAGCTCTGGTTAGGGTGGCGACGCCCGCCCCTCCTTCCTGACCTCGGGATCCTGTGTTCCTCGTTTGATGATTTCTCTGTACAAGACTTTCATATTTTCTCAGTACGAGATTTCCATGTTTCCATGGTTCCTGATTTCAGTGTGGAATTCCGCTTCTTATTGGTTCCTGATTTCTGTTCTAAGTTCCTCATCTCAGCAGTTCCCCATGCCTGTCTGAGGTTCTCCTAGCTCAGTTCTGCAGCTTCCATCAAGGGCTTCTCTCTCTCTTACTCGGCCCCGCCCAGACCAATGGGGAGCCAATGAGAAAAGCCATGTTTGTACGCATCACCAGAGGGCCTGCCTCTCATTGGATAAGGGCTTTCTCTTCTCTGTATCTTTTTCCAGTGGACTGTACCACTAGTGCTTTCTCCTCTCTATCTTCTTCCTGTGGACTGTACCACTAGTGCCTTTCACGTAGGGGTCATGCCAGGACAGGCCTTAGATAAAGCTCTTTGTGTATTTCTGTGTGTGTGTGTGTGTGTGTGTGTGTGTGTGTGTGTGTGTGTGTGTTTAGCTCCCTGTATTACTGGCATGAAGTTGTGTGAGGTTAGAGTTTTTGTCTCTGCACATAGCCGGTGTCCTGTGAGACCTATGAGTTCCTCATAGATTCCTGTCTCTGTATTTCCATGCTGGCTTTGGACCAGTAGCACCTGAGGCGTCAGGTGTGGCCGACCTCACCTGTGTGGCGTACAGTAACTCACCTGTGTGAGCTTACAGTAAGTCACCTGTGTGAGCTTGTAGAGCTGCAGCAGTAGATGGGCTTGGAGACTCCACAGGTCTCCTCTGTATTTTGTTGTGTTGTTTATTTGTTGTGTTTCTGTTGAATTGTTTATGGTTGTTGTTTGTTTGTTTGTTGGTATGTATTCAGGTAGCTGCACTGCTAAATGAAAGAAGAATGTTGCACCTAAAACCCGAGGTGGTTTTTAACCCTCTGCCTTGATAGGACAAACTCTGTCTGTCTGACCCCAAAGCACATAATACTCTCTTACCCTCCAAGCCAGAAGCACATAATATTCTCTTACCCTCCCTGAAGCACATAATATTCTCTTGCCCTCCCTGAAGCAGCCAATACAGGGTCCAGTTAATCTGCATGTGTTGGAAACCTAATCTAATCTAATCTAATCTAATGATTTTACTGTATAGGCATGCCTGATAAAGCATTTATAAACAGGCCTTTGGACAGCATTTTGTGAGCAGAAACTTAGAAGAGTATCTGGATGACTAGTGCAGTGTTAAATCTGAGCTGATTTGAGCCTTTCAGGCCACCGTACTGGACTATCAATATCCTACTCCCTTCTGGGCCACCACACTGGGCTAGCCACGCCTTCTCCCAGAATGCATTGTGCTCTTCAGCTGAGTGCCTTCTCTGGTCTTGTCACCATGGCGATGTTCCTGTCTGAGGGCCCAGCTAGCTTAGCTGTGTGTCATAGAGACGTACAGTACACACACCTAGAGAGACAGAGAGAGAGAGTGAGTGAGTGTGTGTGTAGAGACGTACACACACCGAGAGAGAGAGAGAGTGTGTGTGTGTGTGTGTAATGTATGACCTCTATCACTCTTAGTGATCTCATGATTTTTAACTCAGTGAATGCAATTTCATCTCTCATTTTTGTAGTGAAGCATGTCTGACCAAATGTGTGTTTGTAACCGAGGCAAAGTGAGGTATTAGCTTCATAGTGCGACACACAAACACACACACACACACACACACACACTCACTCATATGGACGCCCCATTCCCTGTGCCTAAGCCCCATTCAAACAGAATGATCCAGTCTCCTGTCTGGACTTACTAATCAGTCATCCATATCAGTCCAGTGTTAAAACCCATCAACACTGTGGTCCTGATCAATTCAGTGTGAAAGATTCACTCTTAGTCCAGTGTTAAAACCCATGTCCTAATCAATTCGGTGTGAAACCCATGTCCTAATCAATTCAGTGTGAAAGATTCACTCTTAGTCCATGCAGTGTTAAACAGAGATGAGACGATCAATCTATTGCTAATGGCTAACATTAGCGGCCATTTAAATCACTGTGTTAAAACAGTGCAGCAGCATTTCAGTCACTTTTCACACACATTCAGTCACATGCATGGAGAAATCTGTGTGAAGTTCGCCTTTAAACAGCGTTAGTAACCTGTGTCAGTGTGTTGTGTGTAAACGCTGTTAGTCACCTGTGTATCACACACACAGAACTCAAGTGTGATGAATTTGCCTTTAAACGGCATTAGTAAACTGTGGAGAACTCGATGTGTTGAGTTTGTCCTTAAAGAGGAACTATGCAAGACCAGCTTTAATTTTTGGTTTGCGCTAGCTTTACGCTCACATTTTCACCACAGAGTTCCTCCATGCAGGCGTCCTTTTCTCAAAAGCCTCTGAACAGCATTGCTAACCGGTTAACAACTTTGTTCATTCTTAACCAAGTTAGCATATATGCGTTTGGGGAAAAGACCCATGGGCCAGCCATTATGTGTCTTCGTTTTCTCGGTCTGTGTTCACTTTTTTACCGATAGAGCTCCCCCTACAGCTCTCAAAGACCTAGAGGAGCTAGAGCGAGGCGAAACAGTCATCAAACGACCCAAAAAGTGTTGTAGGACCATGGCAGTGACTCTTAACCTGCTAAATGAAAGTAAATTAAGCTAAAATAGTTGCGTAGTTCCTCTTTAAACAGCTTTAGTAACCTGTGTCTCACACACAGAGAAACCAGTGTGCAGAGTTCAAACTTAAACTGCGTCAGTGATCTTGTGACATTGTAAATGACCTTCGTCATAATGGGCTCCTTCTACAGTATTTGCCTGATACAACATTTCTACAACATTACACTGATCAAAGTGTGTGTGTGTGTGTGTGCATTTCAGAATCTTACCTGGACCACTAAGCTTCCTTGAATGTATGTGTGTGTGAGAGTGTCAGTGTCTGTGTGCATTTACGTCTCCTTTTAGCTGTGGTTTGTGTCTGATCATCATTTCCTCCTAAGTGTTCTCCTAAAGCCAAATGAGGGCTTCAGACATTTCAAATGTATTTCTCATCTTCACCACTGACTGCTTAAAGTCACTGCCTTTATTTCTCATCTTCACCACTGACTGCTTAAAGTCACTGCCTTTATTTCTCATCTTCACCACTGACTGCTTAAAGTCACTGCTCGTCTTAAAGCAACGGTTCTGAGTACATTTCACTTGGGTCCTTTGCACCGTGATGTCCAGCCAAATCCCCCCTCCGAAGCTTCTGTTTACTCTGCTGGAACATCGGGCAAGTTAGTGGTATATTAAGAATGCCCTACTGATGAACTCTATTATAAGTTAATTATCCTACTAAAATGCCTGGAACAGCACCAAGTGTCCATCATAGTTCACAAAAGGTCTGTACTCATCAAGCGTCCATTGTAGTACACATAAGGTCTGTACTCATGACGGGGCATTTAAAAGTGTCTTAGTACAGCAGAAGTGTATTCTATACAGTATGTTCTGTCTATCTGTTTTTGATTAGTGCATCCACACACACCCCAGGGTGACGGGGGAGACCCTGAGGGGTTGGATCTGTCATACTTCCAAGCAGAAATACTTCCGGTACAGAGATACAGTACATGTTACTGTAGGTACTTCCTCCATAGATAGGTACTGGTTAGGTACTTTCTCCAAATATAGGTACTGTTCGGTACTTTCCACATTAGTGCCTGAGTTAGAGGTACAGTAGGTCTGAAATGAATGTGTTTGTGTGTAAAATTGTTAATGATTGTTTTGTTCCTGTGGTTTTGATTCTATGTAGAAAGAATGGTTATTATCAGAGAAGGCTGAGCACTCAGTCATGTCTATTTTTGAAATTATTTGAAACATGAAATAAAATGTTATGTCTGCTTTGCCTGTTGTGTATGTTCTCTGCTGTAGCAAACTGTAAACTGTCTTCCCAGACAGCCTTTAGACTATCCATATGACTGCTTGATCAGTCAGAATAGGAATCTGTGAAAACTAGGCCTATACAGAAAGCCCACTAGACTTTCACTAAGAAAGTTTACTTGCCCTGAACGTACTTTTCTAATTGCTGTCCCTCTTGCTCCACTTCTCTTTCACACTACCATCTCTCCATCTCTTCTCTTTCACACTTCCATCTCTCCATCTCTTCTCTTTCACACTTCAATCTCTCCATCTCTTCTCTTTCACACTGCTATCCATCCCTCCATCTGATTGGATATGTGGACCAGATGGAGGAGGGAGCTAAACGTGGTGTCTGTTCTTCTCACAATGCCTTAGCAGAGCAGAGTTGTCCCGTCACCCGACACTCCTTCAACTATATCTCCTCCTTCCCATCTGCTCAGGCCATAGAGACGCTTTGTGTCTTGATCCCCCACCACACACACACACACACACACACACACACACACACACACACACAGAATTCCTCTTCTTCTTTTCACTCACCCTTTTCACTTTCTCCTCTTTTCTTCCCTGTGTCACACTATCAGTCTTCCCCCTCTCCTACAGAAGGCCAGGCCTATACTCAGATGATCAGGGCGCTGTGTGCCAGAGGAATGACTTCATGCCACTCTGATATGGATTGAGATACAGTAGGGCTGTTAAAATATTGCCATAGGCTTGTTCACTGTACATACATTATTTATCAGTGTGGCAGGAGAAATATTTTAGCCTAGAGATATTGGGGAGGCACGAAAAATATAGATTTGATGCAATTGGGTGCAATATGTGATTATTAGCCTACAGTAGGTCTATGTGTATTTGTGTGCATCATTGCCCATTTATGCCTTTTATTTGATGTTTAACCTTAGCCTATGAGTCCTAGGCTGTCTGTGTATGAGTCCTAAATGTTGTGTTAAAAAAAAGTTTCTTCAGTTGCTAAAGAAAACAAAAATATCAATACTTAGGTTTCTCACGCAGATCACTGGCATCATCTCCCTCTAGTGCACTACACTCCAGTCCACATGGGGGCGGTAATGACTCTCATTGCCTAGAGGTCGGAGGCGTTACCAACCGATTTCCGCTGCGCTCGCGTTTCCTGTAAAACATTTCAAAAATTAACATGGCGCTAAAAGTAGCAACTACTGACCAAGTGTCAGACTACCAGTTTAAAAAGTACAAAGAACTGTTCAACAATGTGCTCGATGGGCAAAAAGAGATTACTGAAAACGTCAAGAACGATCTTGTGCAGGAACTAATGTCGACATTTGAAACCGCTGTCCGAGAGAATATCACCGTTGATGGGGGTTCAAGTGAACAGGCTGGAGAAGAGGATGGCGAGAGATTAACAATGGATGACATACTGGATGAGAAGATAGTCGAGACTACTAGGAAACGCAGCAGTTACCCGAAGAAAATCGTTCCCTATGTCGTGCGAGCTCTAAAGGCAGAGCGAAAGTTGATGGAGATGTACGAGCATGGAACTGACACCACGAAGAGACTCGAACGGGAAGCTTTTCAAGATCACATCATGAAAAATGTGTCCGAGGGAGTTCCTGGACGCGTCAAACAAGTGGCCGCAGTGATGAAGTCTTTACAGGAGGTGTGTGTGCGAGCGGAGGGACTACATCAGGTACTGAGTCTCAAGCCGTCGGCAGAGTCTCTGCAGATCCAAAGAGAGGTGTTTGGCACATACGGGACGGAGAGCCGTTAATGTTCCATCCAAACTCACCTCTTCTCAGCCATGAAGGTGACTCAAAATACTCAAACATACAGAGGACTAGGCCTATCATTTATCTAGGGCCACAAGGGGGCACTGTACTCCCACTGACATTCTCAAATCCCCCTGTGAGTGTCCTGATTGACTGCGGACAGTCCTGGGACAACATCCCTACTCTCTCGCCCTGCTTTTCCGGACTATGGGATCAATATGTTGTACATAGACACATTGCATGTAAATCTTATTAAATTATCATTGGTTGAGCAATGCATATCACCACTTCCTGTCTGTCTGTAAGGTTATGTCTGCTTCTTTATTTGGCCTACATTGTTTTGAAAATCATCTGTCAATTAGCTAATGCTGTGATGGCAGTTGTGTGGATCACTGTGAAGTCTACACAGGTGGAAGCTTCTTATGCAGACTCCATATCAGCCAAGCAGCATCACATAGCCTCTCTGGTGTGACTAATGACTGTTTTAGAATTTGTTTACAACGTGGAACACTAGGCTATGTAACGTTACCCACCCTGTATAATAAACATGCATACTAACCAAAGTGAAACTTCTTACTGTCTGTATTAATATGTATTAGTACAGGACTTCAGCAGTGATACCAGCGGTGCCACCACAAACTGCAGCGGCCAGATATGCATTCAGACATCCAGTGTGTGCCTGTGTTCAAGTTAGCCTGGCCTTGGCCATCCCCTTGGTCTGCGGGGGAGGGAGATGCTTATTGAGTGGAAGTTTGTAGGAAGGCAAAGCCAGGCTACGATCAAGTGGGCTGTAAGACTGAACACAGTGTTAACACAATGTGAGGTGACTATTTGTAGATGATTTGTTCACAGCAGGGGTGTCAAACTCATTTTTATCAAGGGCCACATTAGCATTGAGATTTTACACCAAGGCCTCCATGGCAAGTTAACATATGCGACCAAAAACTAGGGTGAAATACATATATAAAAATATGCATATTTCCTTGTGTTTCTGATCATCACCAGCATAGTCCTAATAATCCCCCACTTTTAGTGTTGTGTTCCTTTTCTGTTGCTAAGAAGTTTCATGACCTCATAGGGAGTTGCCAGGATTGTATTGTGTACGCGTGATCTGTGACACAATCCATATTTTGCATCACTAAAACTATTTTCCAACAGGCCACATAGCTACAATTCTTTTCAAAGTGAGTCACGTACAATGATGTAAAGGGCCACATCTGGGCCTATGTTTGACACCCCTGGTATACAGGGATCCTCAAAAGTCCACTGGTTTAGAAAAGTCTGACAATAGACACAAATACCAAAGGTAGGCTACTCAAAACTGAAAAAAAAAGTTGAAATAAATGTTGCATATCACAATATAGGCCTATAGTTGCTTACTCCCCAAAAGGGTAGCAACACCACTGTTGCTGCAACATCTGAGTTAGAAAAAAGGCCCAGTTTTATATTGTTTTCTTTAAAAACAAACAAACAAAAAAAACATGAAATTGTTCTTAATAAAAAAAAACGCTGTGGTCACGTGAACGGGCCTCGTTCTCCAATCATTCTCATAAAGACAAAACTACATTAGGATAAATCTCTCCATTTTAAAGTCAAAATATTTTTCCAGGGTGATACTAATGGTGCATTCCAGGGAGCTGGGAGGTAGGAGATTTCAGACCTCCTACTACGAAAAGTGCTCTGGAACGCCACTTGAA
>JAODXP020007108.1:0-10000 GCA_027497455.2 Sardinella longiceps | reverse complement strand
GGCTGAAGGGGGCGCTCTGCTGACTGGGGGGGAGGACGGGCAGCTGCTGCAGTGGAAGCCTGGGGCCGTGGAACTACAGGGGGGCAAGAGGGACACACTTAAGAGCAGCTCAGCCATGCAGCTGAAGAGCAAAGCACACCGCAAACACCACAGCAAGAGGAACAACACCCAGGACACCTGAACACACACCTGGACACCTACACACACCTACACAACACCCAGCACACCTGAACACACACCTGGACACAACACACACAACACCCAGCACACCTGAATACACACCTGCAGACCTACACAACACCCAACACCCCTGAATAGACACCTGGACACCTACACAACACCCAGCACACCTGTGTCAAAGTGTCCCGCTGATCAAGGACCTGAGATTGCAGTACGATTAACTGATCTCTTGCTCTCTTGTTTTTAATCTTTCAAATGAAAGGGATTTTAAGTAGCTCCTGTGTGTGTGTGTGTGTGTGTGTGTGTGTGTGTGTGTATAGAGGTCTCACACTCTAAGGTGAAACCCAACCCTACCTTCTGTGCCTCACACTCTTACACAGCTGTGTGTTTTTCATCATAACAGACATAGTGGACACACAGATAAGATCCATGGAGATGCTATGACTCGCTCTGAGAGTGGGACTGGACTGGAGCATGGAACTGTGTAGGACTCACAGACTTGTCACAGTATTAAATATCATATACAGTACTGTATATACACTTTTATATACATGTATAATGAATATACATTGATGATGACTTGGTGTCTGCAATCCTTTCTGATAGAAATGGTTACATTTTCAATAGATTGAAAACGTCAATGTTAACATAGTATAAACAATTAAGCAAATGCTGTTAAAACAAGTACCAAGAACCAACATTGTGTGACAATAAAGTCTGTTGACTAAGTTCATTTTTAAAGGTTTTGCTCTGGTCAGCGTTTATTCACATGGGTCATTGAATGTATAAAACCTTTTATAAATGTTGTCATTTCTAACTGGAGGACAGATCTGGCACATACTTGAAGATTATAGATTAGCTTGGGAGGACCTATGCTGCCTTGTGTCTTAGAAGACCCTCCAGTGATCACTATGCTAAGGAACCAACAGTGTTCATTATGCTAAAGGAACCAACAATGATCACTATGCTACTGGATGTCTGATAGGAACCACCAGTGTTAGGAGATCTGATAGGAACCAACAATATTCACAATGCTAAAGGAACTAACCGTGTTCATTATGTTAAAAGGAATCAACAGTGTTCATTATGTTAAAGGAACCAACAGTATTCAGTATGCTAAAGGTGGTCTGAAAGAAAGCATGGGGGCACCTAAGCATTTAGAGAATCCAAATGTTCTACCAAATATTTCAATTATGATGTTCAAAAGGAACTTTCCTAAGCGAAAAAAAAAGATCATTGGATAGTAGCTTGTGAAGAGAAAGGGAGCTCTTTGACTTCACATCTTCCAACAAGTTCAATGTCAAGTATATACTGAAGATAGGACAAACTATGAAAGGGGGCAAGAGTGTACAAGAGGCCGTTGGTGCTAAACCAGAGGCCTCCATTCTGTGTGTGGAGCTCTATCTTATCCCTCCCTCTACTCTCAGACCGGCTGTTCCAGGGCACTTAGTAACCTGGTCACCTTGGTAACAATATCCCATCAGTCATGCTCTTATTCATCCAATCAACACTCTTCATGTGGGAGAAAGGAGAATTCTGCTGTGAATCTGCCAGTAGCCCTGGTGTGGAAGAGCACTGAATGTTGTCCTGTAGAGAAAAGAACCAGAACAATTGATAAGCCAACAGAATGGGACTGAATGGGGCATACAGTACTGCAGTGATGAAATTGAAAGTTACTGTGCCCCTTTCACTTGGCTGCTCGCTGGTTCACTATTCTATGTCCAAATGTTTCAGAATGTTTAATTCTCAAAGTTTCTTGTTATTTTTCCCTACTGACAACAGTTGATGACAACATGATTGATTAACACCCTGATTTTTTCTTTAACCAGTGGCTGCACTAAGGACGGTATTCTCCCAGATGCTTAAGTCCAAAAAAGTGCACAGTGCAGGCTGAAAGGCATGGAGCACTTTATGAACTTTTTTTTGCTGGATTATTATGTGGTTATAGATGCTTAACAAACACTTTTATTCTCAGTGTCTTACAACATACAAACATCGCAGTTCCACCCAAAATCCCACTCCCCATTAACACTTATATTACACTTATTTAATAATACATTCATATATTCATTAACAACAATAAACTGAGATTATATTGTTTCAACCATCATTCACTAAAAACTGGAAACCTTAGGCTACACTACTAGACTACAACCTACCTTACCATCATGTCAATGTTACTCTGGACACTTCCTCCTCTGTGAACAATGCAGAACACATGCACAATTTAAATCTTAATCATATTAAAAATATATTAAAAGTAGGCTACTATTCAGAAGTAGGCTAGGCTACCAGGAGAATGTGAGACCATTTTGATGGGCCATGAAATTCTAAAAAGGCATGCAACAGAAATGCCAACTATGCATGCTTTAAGAACCAGAATAAAGGTTTGACATTCTTCGGCCAGTTTTGACGTAAAATAAATGTTTCCCAGTGTGACCTCCTAGTAGGGTTGGGCCCATCAAGTAGAGCCTCATTCCTGACGAAGAAGTGTCCCTCTCCGCCTCCTGCCCGGCCAAGCATTCACTCCTCAACCGAGCTTTCCTTATTCATCTGTCTTGGAGTCAGTGCCTCACTAATGATTGACACAATGCACCAACCAATCATGTCCTCAACAGTCTTCAAATCGTCCAATGGGAATCGGGCATAGGCCCAAGCCAACCAGCAGTTCCTGTTGGTCTGATGTTATGTGCCATGGACTCAGCCCAGTAATATTGACAATAGGGTGAAAAGAGATTGTCCCAAATTAAACACATTCTGAAGAAAATTACATGAAACCCCAGTGGTGCGCAGCAAGATTATACAGTTAACGATCAGGGAATGTGATTCATTTCGCTGCATTTCGCTACACATCCGTATTTCGTTATTAATGGGACACGGAGGATTATTTCGTTAGAAGGTAAAAGGTACTTGTGGGTTTGGCTGTTCAAAAAGGCCAAGATAGCCTTTTCTGCTGGTGTAGCCGCTGCTGGACGAGGCCAATTGCACGGGATTGGAAATATCTTTGTGGAAATACTCATTTGAAAGGATCTCCTCTCGCTAACATCTTCTTCACCTGAAATACAGAGGATCAAGGTAAGGCAAAGCTAGTCGCTTTTCTTGTGTGCTAACTTGCAGTTCTTTGAAACACGTCTTGGTAGCTAGCTTGTTAGCTAACTGTAACGTTAGCCAGCTGGCTTCGTAGCCATCTGCACTTAACGTTACATCCAGAAATGTGTGGGATGGCTGATCAGTCGACCAGTGTGCAGCTAACGTTAACGTGAGTTGCCTATATGACTGACTCATTTACTTTGCCAGGAAAGATCTCTGTCGTCCTGAAATGTCCAACCTTCACCACCCCACACACTTAATTTCAGAAAAGGCATGTAAATAGTATTGTTTGGCGTTTCATCAATATCAGTTTTGATAAGGACAGTTGTGTCTCGCTAACTAGCTAGCTACAGTTAGCTGGATAGTTAGCCAGCTGCACAGCAAACGTTCGTGTTTGGCTTTGCCTGCTTTGCTCGACAGCAAACGTTATTTAGCAGTTAGTAATAATGATGGAATGTTGTTAGCTAGTTGAGTTAGCACTAACTAAAACGGCTCAGTGTTTAGCCTAGTACATCGGCGGGGCAATCGGTATGTTTCTCGGGTAAGTGGTTATGCTTGCCATGATTTAAGTACAACATCTCTATGTATAACATCAGTTTCATCTTATTACAGGGCTCATCATTACTCCGCTAGAAACAGCTATGCAGTTAGCTTACTGCTAGCTTCTTAATTTGCAGGCCGTAAAACCAGTTTAGTTTGCTAGATAACTGACAATCTGATACATTAATGTCCAACATGACGAGTTAGCTTATATTCAACTCTTTGGTTTAGCTAAACAGCACATTTATGTTGTTATATCCAGAGATTATTAGCTAGCATGCAGTTTTCAATGATGTGCCTAGTTAACATAACCATAGGCTGGATGATGCGAAAGGCACGAGAAATCTTTTTGATGTCCCTAGTTAACAAAACCACTCCGATGTCACTGGAGTCTCGAATACAAACATTGAACCGATCATCTTGCTAGTAGGAAATACTTTTTTTGCGTTAATGTAAGGCTAGTTTGGCCATTGCCATGCCCTTTATTTGCCATCTGCATTTTTGGCTCCACTATTCTTGGCCTGCACTTGCTAGATATGAAGACCGGTGTGTTGACAGTTTAGGCGTGAGACACATCTGATCTGTTCAAGCTACTACTCACAGCTTTGCTGCCTCGTGATGTCATCTATTGTCATCTGTCTTGTGCAGCTTTGGGTAGTTTCAGATTTTCAGAACAGAAATTGTATTTTTGACGTGTGTGTTGTATGAGTGGTTTATTTATGTTTTCATGCAACAAGTTTTTTCTTCTAGCCTCATAGAAATCTCTCAGTCTCAACTCAGCAGCCAGTGGACTTTGCATGCACACACTATACTCTCTCACTCTCTCACTCACTCACTCACTCACACACCTTAGCATCTCATCATCATCATAGACAATAGCATGTCCATTTGTCCATTCTGGTGCTCAGCTGAATACAAAATGGTGTGTGTGTTTGTGTGTGACTGACTATGTCTCAGTAAACATAAAAAGTAACCTTAGGATGTACAGTCCATTTTTAAAAAATCTAACTTTGGTGGTGTGTGTGTGTGTGTGTGTGTGTGGGGGGGGGGGTTGCTGATGTCTGTGCTGTGATGCTATCCAAGTCTGAGATTCAGGGCCAGACTCAGCATCTCTCTCTCTCTCTCTCTCTTTGCCTCTCATTTCACCGCCCCCCCTCGTTCACGTCAGCCACGCTGCATGCTGGGATACTGCTGTGTAAGCTGGAAGGCTGATGAGCCGGTGCCGCCCCCCCCCCCATACTTACTTATAATATATTATACTTATTGCAGTGTGTGTGTGTGTGTGTGTGTGTGTGTCCAACTTCGTGCACTGTGTGTTGTGTGTTCCCAGACTTAGTGCAGTGTGTGTGTGTATGTGTCCAACTCATGCACTGTGTGTTGTGTGTGTGTGTGTTCCCCTCATATAGACATAGTGCAGTGTGTGTGTGTGTGTGTGTGTGTGTGCCCCCCCCCCCCCTCCATATAGATGTAGTGCAATGTTTGTGCGTGTGTGTGCTTCCCCCATATAGAGGTAGTGCAGTGGGTGGAGAAGACAACATTCTGCTTTCCAGTTTCTCTGTGTGTGTGTGTGTGTGTGTGTGTGTGTGTGTGTGTGTGTGTGTGTGTGTGAATAGGACCATCAGGAGTGAGGGTAAGATTGTGCTGGACAGAAGAATGTCTGTCAGTGGGATCTTTGCTTCAAGACCAGGAAATGAGAAACACACACAGAACTCGATAAGATTTTCTCATCACACACACATAAACACAAACACAAACACAAACACAAACACACACACACACACACACACACACACACACACACACACACACACACACACACACACACACACCTAGATTAGCAGCATAACACCATGTATACAAGTAATTGGACAGATATTCTGACATGTATGCTCTATCTCTCTTGTACTGTGTGTGTGTGTGTGTGTGTGTGTGTGTGTGTGTATCCTGACACCCAGGCTTGTTCCCTCTGTCCCACCCTGTGCATAATTCCCAGGCAAGCTCAGGGAGGCCTTGGATTGGCTGCTGTGCCAAGGCTGTTGACTTCCTGTGGAAGCCTGTTGACTTCCTGTTAAGCTTCTTTCTCCCCCTCCCTTTACCCCTTCACTTTTAATCCCCGTCTGTGTGTGTGTGTGTGTGTGTGTGTGTGTGTCAGCTGGCCTGTTATGTAATAAGGATCTAAGAGGAAGGCTCTGTTTAAACTGAGATGCCCAGCTGAACAAGTCATAACTACATAGCAGAATTGTGTGTGTGTGTGTGGCGCCGTGGCACTCTATTTTATCTAAATGGGCAACAGGTGTGTGTGTGTGTGTGTGTGTGTGTGTGTGTGTGTGTGTGTGTGTGTGTGTGTGTGTGTGTGTGTGTGTGTGTGTGTGTGTGTGTGTATCTGTGTGTTTGCTCATATAGTCTAGTGTTTCTATAGTGTGTCTAGTCAGGGAAGGGGGCATCAGGTGGGGATGGACGATATGGCAATAAATATGGAGTCATTTTGATGACCATTGGGACCGGGCCATGCAACCTCAAATCAGGGTGATGGGGTGTGTGTGTGTGTTTGCGTGTGACCATTGGGACTGGGCCATGCATCCTCAAATGACGTTGAAATGAAGCAGATGGGGCAGAATGGTCAAAACAAAAGTTCATAATAAAAATAAAATGTCATGACCACAGAGTCTGAGACTAAAGTTCATAACAAATAGCATCAATAATAAATTGATCATTGTCAGTTCTTGGCTTAATTTGTTTTTCAATTAATTGGCCAGACCTAGCGGCAGGCATAGTGCTCTATGTAGTGGTGTGTGTGTGTGTGTGTGTGTGTGTGTGTGTGTGTGTGTGTGACCATGTGTGCATGTGTACATGTTGTGTGATGTAGGGTCAGGGTGGATGTGACTACTTTGTGTGCGTGTGTGTGTGTGTGTGTGTGTGTGCATGTAAGTTGTGCATTTGCATGTTCTCTGTGTTGCTGGAGTTGGTAGCTCTGGGCTTTGAATAAAACCTTTGAATGGCAAACTCAAATGGCAAACTGTTTTTCTCATCCCCCCCCCTTCTGCTGCTTACGATGCTGTGTGGTATGGTGAGGTATGGTCATCATACTGTAATGTTTAGGCTATAGGCTAGTCCTATGGGCCGATTCACACAGAAATTGCGTGTCCGCGGTCTGTGAGTGTGAGCTGCGTGTGCGCGTGCGTGTGTGTGTGTGTGTATCCACACCAGAAATTGTCTCTGCTGTGGTGTTCTGCTTGAACCGGCTGCCCAAGCTCTCTCAGGTTTTGGTGTGAATCGGCCGTATAGCCTATATCTTCTTTTTCTGCTTAGGCCTGTAGTGCTCTTACACAGCCATCATGAACACACCTGCATGGTCTTGGAAGGAAGATTCATCTAGGCCTAACTCATGTACAGAAACACTTTTTATTATTTGTTTCAAGAGAAGAGTTTTGTACGTGACCACTTTAGCTTATTAACAAGCTAAGTATTGTACACACTAAATGTCAGCGGTGGAAGATGACAAAAAGACAGCGGTGGAAGATGACAGTAACATATTTTTTTTCTCTGTAATGAAATTGGATTTTTGGATCAATTGGAATGAGAAATTAGATGTTTTTGATAGTTTTCAACTCACTGCAACAGTCAGACATGGGTGACATCTTTGTCATTTTGTAACTAATTCATGACCGCTTCAGTTGGGTGCAAACTCACCATCTCTTGCTGTGTGTGTGTGTGTGTGTGTGCGCGTGCCCATAATCTTTCGCTGTGTGTGTGTGCGTGGAGGATGTTCTCTTTTTTTCTGCTACACCAATGTAGGCCTGCATTAGTGGTACTGAAGTCAGTTTAAAGTCGTTGAGAATTAGAGAATAAGGTCAGGTTAGAGAACATCTGAAAAGTCGGAATACGTTGGAATGCACAAAATACATTTTTCTATCCCATATATAGACTGTGGCGGGCCGCTATGGTCTTGCCAATGTATGGAAAACGCCAGTGTGTGTGTGTGTGCATGTGATCCCTTTAGGCCAAGACCATCAGCAGAGCTACTCACAAATCGTGTGTGTGTGTGTGTGTGTGTGTGTCTAGTTAGTAATTAAATGACAGACGTAGGGCTACTGTTTGACCTTCAGAACATCACTGACATCTCTCGTTCTCCTTCTCTCCTCCTCCCTCCCTCCCTCTCTCTCTCTCTCTGTCTGTCCCTCCATCAGGGCTATGTCCTCGGCGGCCAGCATACCTCCCTCAGTGGACAAAGTGGACGGCTTTTCTCGGAAGTCTGTGCGGAAGGCCAGACAGAAGCGCTCCCAAAGCTCCTCACAGTTCCGCTCTCAGGGCAAACCCATCGAGCTCACCCCTCTCCCTCTGCTTAAAGGTCAGTCTCTCTCTCTCTCTCTCTCTCTCTCTCTCTCTCTCTCTCTCTCTCTCTCTCTCTCTCTCTCTCTCTCTCTCTCTCTCTCTCTCTCTTTACTTTCTTTCCTGTCGCACGCACACACACACACACACACACACACACACATAGAGAGTCCAACACATCAAGCTCTCTCCTACCCCAATAGTATTCACAGGTGAAGCAACCTATTGGGGCTTCACACACACACACACACACACACACACACACACACACACACACACACACACACACACACACACACACACACAAACAGCAGCAGCAGCATCTAGAGGTGAAGAAGTATGTTGTCGCCTGTCTCACTCTCTCTCTCTCACGCACACACGCGCGCACACACACACACACACAGCAGCAGCATCCAGAGGTGTAGCAGCATGTTTTGTATGCTGAAGATAAGACACTGTAGCCTCATCCCCATTCCACACCCCCCCCCTCCAGTTAGTTTGGCATCCTAAAATCATTAGTGTAAGGCACCTGTGTGTGTGTGTGTGTGTATGTGTATGTGTGTGAGTGTGTGAGTGAGTGAGCACACACAGAAACATAATCCTTGTGTAAAACAGAGAAAGATGTATTGCAGATATTAGTCCTAGATCATCGAGGTATATCAAGCGTGAGTGTTGTGTGTAGAATTGTCCCACGTAAGCGTGTGTGTGTGTGTATGTGTGTGTGTCTCTGTACAGTCCCCCCCAGCTGTGTTCACATGCGTCATCGCTTCACTGCACCCTTTCCCTAGAGCTCCAGCGCTTGTGTGTGTGTGTGTGTGTGTGTGTTTGTGTGTTTGTGTGTGTGTGTGTGTGTCATGTGCTTCATATTTGTCCACCAGTCTGTGAAGACTGGATGTTGATGTAGCTCTAAGGCCAAGTGTAGACACCACGTGCGCAAACACACACACACACACACACACACACACACACACACGCAGACTGTTTTTAACTGCTCTCTTTGTGAGTTTTCTAAGAGGTGTTTGGGCCCAAATGCAAAGTGTCAGTAAAGAGCTGCAGCATCAGCAGCAGCAGCTACTGTAGGTAGCAGGTCCAGTGCAGTCCCATGGACTCAGATGCTCCATATATAATCACAGTTTATTTCTCATGCCCCAGAATGCATCAGTCTTTACTGGGACCTGTAGACTTGTCTCGTTGCCTGAGGAGCCCAGTGTGACCTTTGACCCACAGAGACAGATTCCACAAGATTACACACAGTAGGAAGAACAGCAGGGTACACACACACACACACACACACACACACAGTGCTCATTCTGCCTGCATGTGTTGAAACGCATCTTCAAACAAACACATGCCAACATACAGCAGATATGCATACATCCGTGTTCAGATCACACACACACACACACACACACACACACACACACACACACACATCACATCTGTCTTGGGATCTAGTATTATGCCAGATGGGTTCTCCGGTCCTGGGAGGAGAACATATGGGGGTGTGTGTGTGTGTGTGTGTGTGTGTGTGTGTGTGTGTGTGTGTGTGTGTCTATGTGCGTGCCTACCCGTCTATGCCGGCCCAAGTGACGGAACACAGTGTGTTTGTGTGTGACGTAACTCTAGAGTGCCTTGCTGCAAAGTCATGCTCAGCTTTAAATTGGGCTTCACAGTAAAGCCTGTTTGAGTGTGTATGTCTCTTTGTGTGTGTGTGTGTGTGTGTGTGTGTGTGTGTGTGTGTGTGTGTGTGTGTGTGTGTGTTGTTTTCTCTACATGCACGACTGAGCACATGCTCTTGTTTTGTGTTTGTAGCATCTACTGAATACCACAGTTTGTTTTGTTGGAGGGAGTGACTGTGTGT
>JAODXP020007105.1:0-68324 GCA_027497455.2 Sardinella longiceps | reverse complement strand
GGTGGGTACAGCAGATATACTGAGTGCAGCAGCCTCTAAGCCCTCCAGGGCTCGCCAGGCAGCTTCAAGGCTCTCGGCCTCCTGCTCATCCTTGGGTTCGGAGGGGTTGGCCAATTTGTCTGATCCCTGATCATTGGACTGGTCTGAGACACTGGGTGCCTCCTTCTCACGCAGTGGGTTGTTCTCAGGTGTTTCCTCATTAGACCAAGCAATGTCAGCAAACTGAAAGAGAGAGAATGTGAGATTGGGGCTAACAGGATCTTAAAGGATAACTCCAGAGTGAATTCAAGCAGCCCCCATGAAAGCTAAACAGACTTGTCAGTGAGTGGAACAAAACAATTTGGAACAGCATAGACCGAACGCAAAGTACTTTACATTGAGTCAAAGGTACCTCAGATATTACTTTTGGTTTCAAATAATCAGTTTCCATTCAGTGTAAAGTGCTTGTTTCGCTTCTGCGTCCGTGTTCGGTCTATGCTGTTCCAAATTATTTCCACTCGCTAACTAGTTTATTTAGCAGGCTCATTCAACAGGGCTATGCTGAAATTCACTCTCTTTAAAGAATGAGATATCGAATTCTTGGTTTTGCTCTTAAATTTAGCACCTGGAGCACTGTAGGAAGTAAGTCACTGTGATGTACTCAACTGATTAGGAGGCTCAGTGAACTAGGTCAAAAACTTAAGAAATGTTATTGCTTGCAATGACTTATGGGACAGGTAGTTCCAGCCTACTCACATTTGTACCCATCGACT
Source organism: Sardinella longiceps (assembly GCA_027497455.2). NCBI lineage: Eukaryota > Metazoa > Chordata > Actinopteri > Clupeiformes > Clupeidae > Sardinella > Sardinella longiceps. The sequence goes on along the minus strand of JAODXP020007105.1, from coordinate 67,572 downwards.
TTTTTCCATTTTTCGTTCCCTTTTTAATCAGAATTAAAGTTTACATGGTCCCCACCTACCCCGGAGGCTTTAAACGCCTACAAGCTGTAGTTTTCGAAACATCAATGGCAAAAATGAACAGGCAGCGTGCTTCCGGACAAGGGCGATTTATCAGGGGCGTAACAGGGCGTGACTGCCCCACTCTATTTTGGCTCTAGCTGTCCAATTAAACTAATGTCAGAATGTTATCTAGTTGGTTGTCATTCAGTGAAACAACACTTCTCAATTTAAAATGTTAGTTAGCTAGTTTGCTAAGCTCGCTACAAACAATAGCCTATACAGGCTTTGACAATAGCTACCTGAAGTGAAATGGAAATTCATTTAGTCCTAAAACGAACAGCTTAACCTAAACTGCTGGGCTTGAAACGATATCAAACACTTACATCATGTCACAAACTTTATTTTACTTTGGGCATGTAATCCAAGGGATTGTCATTTGAAATGCCACTTCTCAAAGTGGTGTTAGCTAGTTTGTTTACGTTAGCTTGCTAACAGCAGTAATTTGCTGCCTGCCCGCCCAGTACGTTGTTTTTTTTTCCAAAAACGAAATGATGATGCAATGATGTAATGATGCCGAAAACTTGTGGATTACAATCCTACTTTTCAAATCTGTGAGATACAAAAAGTAGGCTTCTGAATTAGACTTTAGGCTATCCCATGGCAGTGCTTCTTTTAATGTGTCTGTTGGTGTACTCTGCGCTGCTCTGAATTTCCGAAACTTTCTAGATCAGACATGGCTCGCGGGGACGCGCATGACTTCACTTCCGTTTTTTAGCATGTAAAAGTACGATAAATCCGACCCTCCGACTGTAATTAGAGTGGGACAGTGGGCGTTAACCAATTTCGACCTGGATTAAAAACGCCAGGTATTTACGCCGTCTTAACCACACAACGTAGGCTTTTAACTAGCTACGGCAGAACAAAAGGATTGCCTGTGATCATAACAATGCTACAGGTTCATATGGCATCAACCTTGATTTAATACAAACATATTAATCAGAATATAACAAGAAACCACTACACTACCCGTCATCCCGCAGTGGCTTGGCGGCTTGATTGGAGGAGATTACCATTGCTAGGTAATCTGTTAAGTAGTAACGGCGCAGTGACATAATTCGACGTGGTTCAGATGCGGGAAACGTGCTCTGGGAGCAAATGACGCCATTTCAAGAAATAATTTCGATCAACTAAATCATGTTTTCCATGTATTTTAAGCGGAATCCACTTACAGTAAACTGTAGGAAGTCGCTGTGGTGTACTCAACTGATTAGGAGGCTCTGAACTATTGTTCGGTCAAAAACTTAAGAAATGTTATCGCTCGCGGTAGTCCTTCACTTTTCGCTCAAATAGGTGCCTACACGCCTGAGTCCATTGACTTTTGACCATTGTTCGTTTACATTTTTACTCAGAATGGAAGGTTACACGGTCAACACCTACCCCGTAGCTGATTAGAGTGAGTGAAGGCTTTAAGCGCCTACGAGCCGGAGTTTTCGAAACGTCGAAGGCGAAAATGAACAGGCAGCATGCTTCCGGAAACTGGCAATTTTCGGGGGGCTTAACACAAATGTGAAAAAAAAAATTATGATCACAGGCAATCATTTTGTTCTGCCGCTGCTAGTTGAAAGTCTACGTTATGTGGTTAAGACAGCGTGCATAATAATCTATTACTCATGACAATGACTGGAGTTTTCACTCCCCGAACCAGGTCAAGTAACGAACTCATGCTTCAGCGCTAGCCAGATAGCTCGAGAGACAGATAATTCCAGTCGTGACTGTGGTGAACGAAAGGCTTGATGAGACAAAGGAGTACATCGAAACATTGTGTATTCTGAAGAAGGTGAAATGCTTCTCTTTGTCTACCATCATAGACACGAACATTCCACCTTCTCTTCTTTCGCCTTTTTTCTTGCATTCTCATGCGCAGGTAGAGGAAAAACTCAAGGCCTTTACTGAGATGAAGTGTTGAATGAGTCCCTTGTAAACACTTCGGAGAGTCACTCAGGGTAGCGTTACTGTACAATCACATTTTCTACAAATCCAAGCGACTCAGCCGCTGAGGAGGGCTGTGATTCGTTGGTAGCATGCTGCTAACTTAGGTACTTGGTAAAAAATTGTACATCAACACATAGGTATTTTCTGGGTATAAATCCAATATTTTCTGATGTCGTTAATAACCGTGATATCTCGATTTCCAAAATGTAAAGTCATAAATCCCAAACTTTTTAGTGTGTGGCCAAATTTGAGATCGTTGTTGTTAGCACGACCATCTTTGAATCAAGAGAGTTTTATTCAGAGTACCTCGGCTTCACTCACATTGGCTGTCACGAAGTTGCATCGCTCCTCATTTGCATAGAATAGACTTGAACAGTGTGTCCAAAAGTCAAGGCAGGACGCTTCGTAGCGCCGTGCATCGTAGCAACGTGGAGATTCAGAATTCTCCAAATCACCTCCCTGGACATATCCAGCAAATTATTGGGAAGTTCCCCTTGATCAGCTGTCTGGAGTATGCTGCTGATTTTTTTCAGGAGCTGGATAACCAGCATAGACACCAGGGAAGCATAGTTACTGTTGGACTCCTACAGGCGTAGGGGAGGTAAGCTTCCTGCATGTCCTTGTTTGTCCCTGAGAGTTTCTGATTATCCTGTGAAGCCATGTCTTCCTCAAGCTGTGTGGAGAGAGTCATCATGGCTTCTTGGGTGATTACTTTTGTGAACTCATCCTTAGTGTTTCGGACGTCTCCAGACAAATCTTTTGAAGCCTCCAGCTGACCCTGTGCTGGCTGCTGGTTGGAAGCTGAGGGGAACAAAGATGACCGCACAAGTTGCTTCACAGCCTCCTCGATGTAGCTGTTGACGAGTCTAGATGGGAGTTGGTTCTTGTCCGCAGCTCTGGGTTGCAACCAGAGCAGGACGGAGTCTGAGAGGCTCTTCCCCACTGGCACCTGCATTGTCTGAAGACCTGGATGGCTTTTCAGGATCTTCTGTATGGCAGAGGCAATGCAATGGGAGCACTGCTCAAGCTTTGCATCGGGGATCACTTGCGTTCATCTGCCAATAGTGGGAGCACATTTCTTCCACTCAAAGATGGTGTCCACTAAACGAGTGACTGTTTCGTTGACACTCTCACCCCGTGGTCACACAGGCGATAAAATCACTGGTGTTGGGCGACTAGCTTCCATTTATTTTCAATGACGGTAGGCAACGGGGCGATTAGTACAGGCAACTGAGCAACAGATCGCCTGGTTGGCAGGGAAAAAATAGAAATGCAGGCTATTTTCTGCAAAATTTGGGCGATTTAACAAGGCAATTTTTCATAAACACCAATTAGAGTGAAGCCATGCGTAACGGCATACTTTCAAAAAGAATTTTCATCGAACATCCGTCATGGCGGAGCTAACTCCTGTTTGTTTATCTGTAACAAACTAAGAAATTAAAGCGGAATTCAACCCTAGAAACAAACTAGGCTCCAACACTATATTTCATTATTTATGAATGGCCATACTGCCATTGATTGTACCAACTCCATTTAGGAAAGTTTATAGTTTATTGCTAAAATGACAGTGATTTGATGACGCGTCAAATCACCGGAAGAAAAATAAGCGACTGCAACAATGGTAATGGAATGCTGAAATGGTGATTTGACGTGTCGCCAAATTTAAGAAGTTCTGTTTGGGGCGGGTACGGCGAAATGATTGACAGCAGCACAGATGATAGCTAGCTGTCAGAGAGCGTCTGTTAGAACCCCACTCTTTGACGTTATGAGTCTTTGGCTACAAACAAAGTAGAAAGAATGGACAGCGACCACGACTTCTTTGTTGCTTATGACGAACCAGATCCCGAGGAATATGAGGGATATCTTTTCGAACCTAAATATAGTCAGGAAGAAATTTTACGACGGAGGGAACAACGTCAGGCGGCTCTGGCTAACACCTCATCCCACTCCGGTGTCGCAGCGGATCCCCGTCCTCGGGTCAACAGCAGTTGGTGGTGCGCCTGTCAACGTTGCCCACCACAAAAAAACTGAGGTAGAATCGGTTTGTTGTAAAGAGATTGACCCTGGTCAGCTTTTATTCAACGAGGCTGAGGAGATTGAGGGGTCCACGCTGTCCTGCCTGACCCAGCACAGGAGCTTTAGCGCTCACCTCGACTGGGGAGTCCTGGAAACCTTCTTCAGGTCGATGGAAAGGATTAATTCGAGAAAGAGAGAAGACCACTGGGCCCAGGAGGACAAATGTCAAACAGACAAGTAAATAATCATATTTTTGCTGGCATTTAGCTTAATATTGACAAAATAATTAGCCTAGTCAACTAGCCATCAGAGCAAGTCAGCTGTAGCAATGACTGTAGCCTACATAAGGGTAGTAGCGTAGTGCACATTCTGAAAAACTAAAGTAGCAGCATATCAGTCTGACTTCTGAAATGAATCGGACATGTCTAGAAAATGGTGCAATGCAGAGATATATTATTTTATTGTAAATTTTAATGTCTCTTTGTATTCTGTCCAGTTGCGATTGGTTGGCTACCGAGTCCTTTTGGAGTGGATATTGAGAGGCGAGCGTTTGGGGAAGCCATAATAACCGGGCCGTTCTCCCTGCCTGCCTAGTTGATGCTGTGAGGCAGCGGTACCTGTCCCCTGATGGTGACTACACTGTTTTCCGCGAGGTCACAGAAGCTGCCTAGGGACTCGCGTAGATCCTCCTACTGCCTACTGTTCAGCAATGACTAGTTTCTGACTTGATATTTTGTAAAACGAGACGGCAAATGAGGTAAGATAAATCTGAAAACATGGGTTTTGTAACATAAAAATACATCTGTGGCGATATACGTTGTCACTACCAGACGCATATTTTAGTATTTGCTGGTAGCAATGAACTTCATACAAGTAACGCCTCCTTGACAACCGAGTTGCTTGTTCAAAGAAGATACAAACCACCGCTGGGACACATGCAACCTGATCTCATGCCCACATCATAGGAAATAATGCAATGACGCCACCCCTGAATGTAGGATTAATAACTGCACTCGTTCCAGCTGTATATCTTTCTTTATGTTCCATATTAAATGCTAATTGCCAAGACATATAAGGCTGCGCTAAGGCTGTTGACAGAGAGAGGCTCTGTTTAATGATCCACTAACTTTTGCTTGGACTATAGATTTAAGATATAAAAGTTTTACAAAATTAATGAAACCATCAAGATAATAAGACAATTGTAATGCATTCCATAAATATTCAGTTAATACAGTATGGGCTTTTTTTTGTCTAAACTTACTAGAAGTCATTCTTATCCTTGTCACACAGTTATCTTAAAGTGCTTAAGTTATCCCATAAATTCCGGCCTGTAATGGCATCCGTCTCTTCATTTTCTATAATGACCTGTAACACGTCTTCAAGTCTCTTCACTGTCTCTTCAAAGTTTTTGCTATCTTTCTGCTATCTATCTTAGTTTGCCCAAAATTATTTAAAGCCTTGTTTTCGGATATGTTCGATGAAATAAGATGGTTAAGATAGGCATTTTGACTAACGCTTCTGTTCTGTGAATTTCCGGTTGTTGCTGTAGCTTCTTCCTATCTCCAGAACGGGAGCCTATGTACTCTGGAACAATCCTTCCTAAAAATGCATTGCTTGTTTGTGTCTGGTGTGAAACTCAATGAGTGGTCTGTAGTGTTCACTAATATGCTGACATAAATATCACTGCAACATTTGACTTCTAGCAAGTTCTATCATTATTTTGGATTTCTTGTGAATGGAAATGGGTTTAGGGTCAGTTAGTAGTTACACTTAAGACACTACACAATCCAATTACACATACAATACCCCAGGGGGAGCTGGCTGTCTCTGCAGGTGGCAAGTCTATAAAAGGTGTTTTAGGAGAAGTCAGGGGCTGCTGGTGGCTGGTGGTACGGGTGAGAAGCCCGGCATTGAGGCTGCGTGTCGGCAGCTGGTAGTGGTTGCGGGCATTTGGTTGGGAACCCGCCAACCAAGTGTCATCAGGAGCACAGACCATCGTGCTCAATTGAACTAGGAACACTCATGCTGGAGCTCGACGGTGAAGACCGTGAGAGGTAAGCGGCTTCACCCTGGATCACACATCCATGTTTAGCTTCAAACACGTTGACTTACATGTTTACCGCATACATTTTAGATTACAGGGGTGTTAGATGGCAGGGTCAGTAATACCTGCAAGCGTGCTATGCCTTCGACGGACCCGCACCCCTTTTGTGTCGCATGCATGGGTCCCGACCATGCACAGGCGGCTTTGGGTGACCTGTCTGCCTGGCCATCCTGCTAGGCCCTCCCTCCGAGATCGCTGGCCGTGCGCTCTGCAGCCTTCGAGGGTCTCGAAGACTACTCTCCCCCTCCGGATCCCCCCGCTAGCTTTGCGTGTAGCCCGGTCTGCCACGTAGCTAGCTCCCGAACCCGACGGCGATGCGGATGGCGTTCTGTCTCTCCTCGCCTCAGATGACTCAGACTGGGTGAAGATGTGCCCCCTGACGAGGAGAAAAGGACCCGATGCTCTGAGGCAGCCACCATGGCTCACGAGCTGCTTGAGCTAGCTGAACGTGCTGCAGCTAGGCAGGGGCTAGCTTGGCCGCAGCCTCCCCCCCCTGAGGAGGCTAGCCTTAGTGATTGCTTCCTTGGTTCGACGCCACCTGCATCCACGTAGCCCCTCCCTCCACACCCTAGTTTCCTTGCTGATTTAAAGAAATCGTGGAATCACCCTTTTTCAGCCAGGACTCCTCTTCAGGGCTGTGCTCCATTTTTCGCTCTTGACGGCGCTATCGACCACACGCTTCACTCCATGCCATGTGTTGAGGAGGTGGTGGCTAATTATTTCTCCCCACCGGGTTCAGCGTGGTCCTCCAATCCCTCCCTCCCCTCGAAGCCGTGTAGGACAACTGCTGCTCTTGCAGAGAAAGCCTACATCTGCGCTTCTCAGAATACCAGGGCTTTGAACACCGTTTCCCTTTTGCAAAGCTATCAAGAGGATCTTTTGAGAGATTTTTCACCGTTGGTGTGTTCCAATACCCGTACTTACCGTACTTACTGTGCTTAGTTTGAGTACGAAGTGCGTTCACACTCAGATTTGGCGACTGTGAAGTGTACTGTAAGTACCCGGATGGTGCCCTCAAACGGTCAAAATCGCTGAGTGTGGATCGGTGTACACTTTTCGCACTCAACGGCCGCCATCTTAGCTACGTAGTGGAAGAGGCGGAGCCAAGCGGACCCAGATCAGTTTGGAAAAATGGCGGCCGAGATGACGGTTATGGCGGTAGCACCTGCAGCCCCCCAACCTTATAAATGTAAGTTTTGCCATGTTACATGTTAATAATCCATACTAACAATAACTTTTCAACAATTTGAAATCTATTACTACGTTTTATCACACTAGTTATGTTTACAGTTGTAGTTATAGTCCGGTTTACCATAGCGTTGTAGCGTCTGACTTAGCATACTTGTTAGCTGCTAACGTTTAATGATATTGTAATAATTATTTTATCTAGAAGTAAAAGATGCTGCCACCACCTTTGTTACTCCGGTATGGTCCGGTGTGTCTGAGGCAATGAGAACAATCCACACAGAGCTTACCACAAAATGCAAATAGTTTTATTTAAGCACAATTCATTTAAAATAAATAGGTTTGCCTTCACTAACCCACCCCGCAACAATCGTTACTTTTCTAGGCCCAGGTTGGATCCCCTTAACCCATAAAACACACACACACTGCAAATGAACACACTGCAAAGAATAAGGCACTCGTATTACACACTACTGCACACCACACAGCACGCCTGTGCACACAAGGGTCTCAAACTCATAAGACCAAACCAAATAAGAGAAGGGGGATTTTCCCCTATAACCCAGCCAGACTGAACTGAGCGCTAAGAGAGCTAGCAGGCAATTACTAAAATACATGGAACGACAACACAAGACAATGGGCGTTTACACACCACACGCGCACACACACGCACACACACACACACAGACACAGCAGGCTTTTTAAAATGCAGACTTCCCTGTCTATTCGGCAAGACCCCCCGTGGGGTCTGACTTGGTAGTTCCCACTGAGTTCGATGAGAAGCAGTCCTGAAAGTTTCGGCTACAGTCCGCTGTAGGACGATAATCCACAATCGTACGGAGAACAAACACAACGCGCTTCGGCACTCGCTAGATCCCGGTCCCTCACTGTCTCAAGGGAGTATTCAGTCTCCCCCTCCTGATATGGGAATAACTCCCCTGTTTAACTGTCTTCACTGCCGGCAACAATAGAAGTTGCGAACAGCACCCTCCCCCCGAGTGCCCGCAACAGTCTCTCCGTCTCAAGTTCCCAATCCTTCTCACCCGGTTTATGCTTTTCCCTCCAGGTGAGGATGATCGCTAATTAGTGTCCAATCACAGTTCAATCAGTTCCTGCTCCCGTCACATTCACCACAATATTGTCGGTAACATTGTTGGCAGTATTACTCTTTATCGATAATTGGCAGTGTCGGTGTATTATAGTTCAGTTAGCAAATTTATGGATAGTGAATGAAAAACTGAAAGACAATAATCAATACGCCATGATCGTAACGTTAACAGCAATATCGCTGAAGACATTTTGATATCTAACGTTAGCGCTACCGGAATAGAAACGTGAGATGAAAGGACAAGACAATTCATACAACAACGCCCAGGTAACGTTTAGTTCATAATAATGTTAGTAGTGTTAACACTTTCTTTTTACATTACAGGGACCGATGAAGACACTGGACATTTTGCACGGTGGCGTGTTGCCCACCAGCGTGTGTTCACTGGCGGGCGAACCACCAACGCTGTTGGCTCTAAGTAAGTCTGAGCACGGAGTTTTTTGATGTTCTCGATAGTGTAGTGTGACGTTAGTAACCTGTAGCATTTATACTAGTGTGTTTATCATGAATGTATCTAGAGGAGAGGGGACTGGTGGGCAGGGTGACCCCCACGTTTCTAAAAAAAAAAAAAAAGTGGGAGAATTCAAAGCAGAAGTACAAGGTTGGTTTGTTTGTGTGTTCACATTATGTAATGCGCCCTTGTCATCTTAAATGAACAGCATTAAAAAAGTTTGAGAGAACATTCTTACTCTACATGTAGGCCAATGTAGACATAGAATGTGGAAATGGTTTGACCTCATGCACGAGTTGATTGGGGACAGGCCGTCTGTGACGCCACCTGTCCTCATTGCCACGAGTGCCCAGGGCGCGGTAGTGCTCACCCCTCCTTCAACTAGGCAGGATGAGGAGGTTCGCATGGAAGAGGAAGCAGCAGAGGACAGTGAGACGCCTAGGTCCAGGCCTGGTAGGGCCCCCAAAAGACAGCGGGGAGACGTCTCTGATGTCTTAAAAGACCTCCAGAGCAAAGATGAGCTGGAGTGGAAGAGAGTGATGGCAGAGGAGAGGGAGAGAGGACAGGAGAGATGCGGAGAGGGCCAGGCAGGAGGCAGAGCGTGAGCAGAGAGAAGAGAGGAGGCATCAGGAGCTGCTGGAGAGGCTCCACCAGGAGGCCGTTTTGAGGGAGGAAACTGGGAGAGAGGAGATCTCTCAGAGGGAAGAGAGAAGGGACGAGAGAGGCAGTGGCTCGTGACCGCCTCTTCCTGGCAGTTCTGGAGGCGTTGTCCAGGAGAAGTTAAATTAGTTAGCACTTTCAGTTCAGTTTAAATGATGTTCTTCTTTCAGGTGTTTTGTATATGTTCTGTTGTTGTTTATGTTGTTTTAAATAAATTCATTTTCCACACAGGTGCTGCAGTTGCCCAAATGATTTAATTGTATGGGGCAAGCTACTCAGAAGCAAATGATTTTAAAAGTAGTCATGGTCGGGTGCGTAACACTGTGCTGCTATTCTGTTCTTTTCTTGTGCTCCAGAGATCGTGCCTGGAGCTGCTGCCTCTCGTCCTGGACCCTCCTCCCCTGCTGCTCCAGCCACATCATCAACAGGGTCCTCGGGCTCCAGCACATCTCCCCGGCTCAAGCAGATGTTGTGTAGGATGGTGCAGCAGAGGATGACCTCCGGGACGAAAAGGATGTCCACCTCCAGGGCCTTTAGGAAGATTGACCTCCATCTGGTTTTCAGAATTCTGAAGGCCCGCTCCACCATCACTCGGGCCTTTGTCAGCCTGCTGTTGTAGGCCGCCTGCTGCTGGTTCTGGAGTGGCTGCCGGAATGGGGGTCATCAGCATCATGGGCTGCGAGAGGCAGGGGTACCCACCATCACCGATGAGGAAGTACCCTGGTGGAGGGTACTGCTTCTCCAGGTACAGGGGGCTGTTCCTAAGGACACAGGAGTCGTGGATGGAACCAGCATAGCCCACGCACACGTCCACAAACTTTGCAGTGTGGTCGACCACGGCCTGCAGCTGCACTGAGTAAAAGAGCTTGCGGTTGAGATAACAATCCGCATCCTGGGCTGGGGGCTTGACATGGATGCGGCAGCCGTCAATGCTCCCTGCCACCCTGTTGAACGCTGCTGACCCTGCCAGCCGTGTGAAGCCTGCACCCACAGCAACCAGCTCTTCTTCGAAGGATGGTGTACGGTCCGAGTGAAGAGGGAGGAAATCCTGCCACTGGTGGTGTGGATTGCCTGGTGGACTGACGTCCTAGGCATGTCAAAGGCTCGGGAGACGACACGGTAGGAAGTTCCACTGGCCAGCCAGAAGAGGAACACCAGGCAGGCGATCTCCGGGTTCCACCCATGGTCTGCGTCACTCCCAATTGCCTCCATTAGGGCATTGAAGGATGCCCTAGACAGGCGGAAATCCGTCCGCATCTCACTCTGCCCATCAAAAAAGATTTTGAGCAGTGGAATGGTGGCATTGAGCTGGCAGTACTGCCCGGGGTTTGGGGCCTGTTTAAAAAAAAAGAAAAAAAATACTGTTTAGTTCTATGAATTAGTGAATTATTGCCAATTAATTACTCTATCTGTCTGTCTAGCTAGTATTTTTTTAGCTATTTATTGCCACTATTATTTCATGAATTTTTCAAGCCAGTATTATTTAAAAATATGTATTTTTAATTATTTAATAAAATCATCAATTTCAATTACATGTCTGTGGTATTGCACTTGTATTACATTACCAGTAGGCTACTGTTGTGACTATGGTGTGCTGTGACATATCTCATAAAACAAGGAAATTCTGCACATTTAGGCATAACAGAGACTTTTATATGTTTATACATAGTTTATACATTTTATTTCACTTGAAGAATGCAGGTTCAACAAGGTAAGAACTTTTAAAAACAGTAAAGACCGCATTCATTGTATAGGCTACACTAAACGTATCATGAGTGTTAGGGATAGGCTAACTTAAGTGGACGACGACCTGAAAGAATACATGCATGACGTACTTAAACATGTAAATCAGACTTACCGGAAAATTGCCCAGCTCGATAAGGAGGAGATGGCGCCGATGACGTTGGCGGATCTGGCGTAGTCTGAGAATCGCTTGTGTCTTCATTTTCGTAAGAGCAAAGCAAGGGTTAAATTTTTTTATTTTTTGGTGGGTGTCTCACGAACCGCAGAGATGGGTTGTCATTTGGTAAGTGCGCGATGGAGTACGTGATTTGGAACGGTTCTTACCTCTATACACTCAGTGAGTGCGTATAGTGTACTGTCTTGAAGTGCACTCATGGAAGTACGGGTATTGAAACACACCGTGGGGCCCTCTCCATTGGCGGCCCACAAGCTGCGCAGGACTAACAACTTGGCTTCATTTGCAACACGCTGTGCTGTGCAGGCACAGGGGCGTGTGATGTGCTCTCTGGTAGCCCTCACTCGCCACCTGTGGCTCAAGCTCTCTCAGCTTGCTGACCCCCTAAAAAAGTGGAATTGACTGCTCTCTGGGCGATGAGATCGGCCCCTCCTGCTCAGCCTGTTGCGCTCAGCGCACTGGCTCGACGGGAGGCTGTCTCTGTCAGTTGCCCCTCCCTCTCCTTGGCTTCCCCCCCCTCTGCAGCTTCCTGACCCCCGGGCGTTGGCTCAGATACAGGGGAGTGCCCGCAGCCTCCTCTTGGGCCAGGGTCGTCCGTGTGCACTATGGTGCCCGGCCCCTGATCTAGAAAGGAAATGCGGCGAGGTGGGGGGACGTACACGGGCCTCTGGCAGTCACGGTCTCCACGCTGCCATGCCTTTGCGTGTTTTCCCCGCTGGCAGCAGCGCCTCACCTTGTCTCCCTACAGAGCCAGGCAGGTGTTCTGCCCCGCCAGACGTGTCTCCAAGCGGTCTCATATTCCACTCTCCCGGCCTGAGCCCTCTGACAGCGAGCTTCAGCTGGCCCCAGCCTGGCAGCATCGCTCTCAGAATAGCACTCCTTCCTCCAAACAGAGGAAGCTCGATTTTGAGGTCCTGGGTGGATTGCACTCAGTTGAAACGGGTAATTTCTACTGTGAGCAGGGGCTAACGGCTCCACTTCGCCCACCCCCCTCCACACTTTTCGGGCGTAGTTCCGACCGCGGTCCCCGCCCCCCCGCGCCATGTTTCTGAGACAGGAGCTGGGGGAGCTGGGTTTTCAGGTGAACTTCCCCAAGTGTTCTCTGACCCCGGCACAGGAAGTGAAATGCTTGGGCTTAGTTCTAAACTCAAACACCATGAGAGCCACTCTCTCATGCAGGAGGCAGGGCGATATAGTTTCCTGTCTGTCGTTGTTTGGGCAAGGGGGCTCTGTCTCGGTGAGGCAGTGCCTCCGCCTACTGGGCTTGCTGTGCGCCGCCAGCAGCGCCACTCTGCTGGGTCTCCTCAAACTCCGCCCCATTCAGCTTTGTCTGTCAAAGTTGCGTGTGACCTCTCAGTCCCACCCGGGCCGGAGGCTCACTGTCTCCTGCGCCATGTGGATAGCACTGGCCTACTGGAGGCGCCCGCGCACGCTCTCTAGGGGCTCAGCCCTCGATGCGGTCGAGCACCGGAGAGTCCTGTCTACAGATGCGTCCAAACAAAACTGGGGGGCCGTGTTTATGGGTCGCTCGCCGAGCGGTGTGTGGTCATGCGCCACAGGGCGTCTCCACATCAACGGGCTCGAGCTGCAAGCAGTTTTTTTGCACTCTCTTGTCAGGGCTGCTTATCTGGCAGGTGTGCAGAACGGGAGCGGATCTCCTGTTGAGGGGCCGCCCTCTTTCGATGAGCTGGCGTCTGAAACTGGTGGTAGTCCATCAGATACGGGCCAGGTTCGGCGTGGCCCAAGTGGACGTCCCCCCTCTGTGCATGGATGCTCTTGTGTAACGGAGGCCAGCTAGCGCGGCTAGCTCGGTGGTAGTGTGTAAATCCTCATCACCCAATTCCATGGGCGCTTCTAACACGCTGTTAGAAGCTCGGGCTTTTAGCTCAGTTGGTTAGAGCGTTCCACTCCCACGTCGGGAGTTTGTAGCTTGCGGGGTGGCGGGTTCGAGACCCATGTGCGGTGCGGACCGCCACCGGCTACACTTGCTCACCCGTGGCCGCGGGTTCTGCTCTATGCATTTCCGCTTCTGCCTCTCCTCCGGCAGGTGCTGCACAGGATCAGGTCGGGCTCGCACAGAGTGATCCTGGTGGCCCCCTACTGGCCAACGCAGGACTGGTTCTCAGATCTGGTCTCGCTGCTGGAGGGCCAGCTCTGGATGCTGCCTCAGCGCAGGGACCTCCTGAGCCAGACGGGGGGTTCAATATGGCTCCCGAGGCTGGAGGCCCGGAGACTGGCGGCTTGGCCCCTGAACGGGGGCCGCCTGCTGGTCCAAGGTCTTCCCCTCTCAGTCTTAGGCCTCGTTCAGATTGGCATCCCAAATTCGACTTTTTTCATATCCAGATTGTATTGATTTGAAGCTGTGTGCTATGGCCCCACTTAACCATCTGAGAGAGAAACAACCAACACTCTACCCTCCGCGGTTTTGTTTATTATTTGTGGGCATGATGCATTAGGGTACCATAGTAACCCACATGAATATGGCAGGTGATTAGCGGACATGGCGATCCGATATGACAAGCAATGTGAACGCGGTCGATAGAGAGATAAGATGTAGATCAGACATGCAAGAAATCAGATTTGGAGTGCAGTCTGAACATAGCCATAGAGACCATCCAGAGTGCGAGGGCTCTGTCTACGCGGTCCCTCTACGCTCAGAAGTGGCGTGTGTTTGAGTCCTGGTGTGCCGATTGTGGCTGTGACCCTCTGTCCTGCCCCATCGGCTCAGTTTTGTCTTTTCTGCAACACATGCTCGACCAGAGTCGTTCTGCATCTACGCTTAAAGTCTACCTGGCGGCCATTTCGGCCTGTCACCTAGGCTGGGCTGGTGTGTCTCCTGGTTCTCACCCACTGGCTTCGAGATTCATGAGGGGAGCCAGGTGGCTGCGCCCCCCCAGCTACGGTGTCGATTCCGCCGTGGGACCTCACACTCATTTTGAAAGCACTTTCTGAAGCTCCTTTGAGCCTCTGGAGTCTCAAGCTCTTGTCCCTGAAATCCGCGCTTCTGGTGGCGCTGACCTCAGTTAAGCGTGTAGGTGGCCTTACAGCCCTCTCAGTCTCGCCTGCCTGCATGCATTTTGCAGTAGGGGACTCCAAGGTGGTCCTGCGTCCAAACCCCTTTTATCAGCCGAAAATGTTTACTTCAGATCAGAACTCCAGGCTCATTGAGCTGCCAGCCCTGTCTCAGGCTGACTCTCATGAGCCCTGGATGCTTAAATTATGCCCAGTCAGGGCTCTGCGTGCTTACGTGGAGCGTACTAGTGCCATCAGACCCAGCTCTTTGTGTGTTATGGGGCTCAGGCACTGGGACGGGCTTTGTCCACTCAGAGGCTCTCTCACTGGTTAGTGGAGGCCATAGGTCTAGCTTATGAGGCGGGGGGTGAGCCACCGCCCTTAGGCATCAGGGCCCATTCCACCAGGGGAGTGGCGGCCTCGTGGGCTTTCTGGAAAGGGGTTCCGGTGCAGCAGATTTGTCAGAGTGCTTCCTGGGCCTCTGATAACACCTTTGTCAGGTTTTATGCCCTGGATGTCACAGGGTCGGGTGTAGCCTTGAGTGTGCTCTCTGCCTAAATGATTCGGCCTCGGCACCCCCTAGCAATGCGCTGATGTTTTTGCTACAGGGCTCGTTGAGGCGCTGTTGTATGCGTTTCCAAGTGTTGACGTCGAGCAGTTCAACTGAAAGAGAACGTCACAGTTACTTAGTCGTAACCTCGGTTCTCTGAAGGAGAACGCGAGACGTCAACACGTCTTCGCTGCTTGGACCCCTAATAAATCACTGTTGTTGTCATGAATTTTCCATCCTCCCTCCAGTAGCATCCCCACTTTGGCCATTCACCAACTTCTTCCCCTACAGCATGCCATTCCAATATGCATCTTGTACACATCTTCCCTGCTTTTATTGTGAGTGTGTGTGAGTGACAGAAATGACCAAAGTAATCCCCCCTGCAGGAATCCTCACCGACTGTCCCCCAACCACACCCTGATTTGGCCTCTTGCCTATTATGGTATTTATGTTCGAGTACATAGAAATGAGAAAGGGGGAAAAAATGCTTTGCTCACTAGGCCTATATTTAGTATAGTCTATCATATTTATTGTATTTTAGCCTATGACAGTTTCACAAAAACATAACTAACATCAGTAAAAAGCAAAAAACAACAGTCTAAACTGAATATTCTGGGCATGAAATAAATGCATTAGGTCCAGGGTTGGGACATGATTTTCGAATATTCGAAAACCGAAAGTGCGTTCGAATATCGAATAGTTAAATCGAATACTGTTTTATCCATATCATCATAAAAATAACAAACACCGTTTTGAAGAAGACGTTTCCTAACCAATGTTTCATGCAACGCGTAATTCAGCCTGAAGGTGCCGCTAACAATAAACCTGTAGCCTACAGCGGTAGTAGCAGTCCTATAAAATAACAGGCGGCCAAGGAACAGAAATACCCCCGTTTGGCAAAGTTAGCGAGAGCTTGCTTGAGTATGCCTGCGACGTCAGTGCCATCGTAGCGAGTAGCCTATTCTCCGCAGCTGGATTAATTGTCAATAGACTGCGCAACCGCCTCCATCCTGAGCATGTGGACATGTTATTTCTTTGTAACAAAAATTTGCTGTTTAATTGTTTACATTATAATTTGAGCCTATTAGGCCTACTGGTAAATATTGCAGCCGTCCAGGCGGTTAATTCAGGCAGTTTCAGCAAAGATCATGGAATACTGACCGCTTGAATCCTCTCTGGTTTCAGTTGCGCAAAGAAGCCGTTTATTTTCTGAACTTTGATTTAAGATAGAAATATGTTGTAGGCTGTTGTAGGTTGTAGATACATCCACATTGGACAAACTGATCAGGCGGGCCAGCTCTGTGGTTGGCATGATGCTGGACTCTGAAGACTAGGGGGTATTCCAAGTAGGTGGTTAAGTGATAATCCTGGCTAAGCAGAGTATTCATAAACCTGCTGATAGAGTGTGCCTGCTGGCTTTGTTTAGTTAAGAGAAACAAGAGTCAAGGCTCCTGTATTATGAGGTTTACCACTATTCCAAGCTTAAGTAACCCAGGTTTGCCACTTAACTGCCTTCTTGGAATACCCCCAAGGACATTGAAAAAACTGTTTGACATTATTGAAAATGCCAGCCACCCTCTGCACACGGTCATAAGCAGCCAGACTGCGGAGCCTGTTTAGTAAGAGGCTTTTGCTCCCCATGTGTCGGTCCAACAACTCTTTTGTCCCACAGGCCATCAGATTGTACAACTCCCCATTGGTTGGAGGGGACAGGAATTCAATATGCAACACTGAATACCAACTTATTCAATGCAATATCTTTTCTCATATTTCCATGCTTATATTGTCCATAGGCTATACTTATATTGTCCAATACTTATTTCCTGTCTCAATGTGCATTACTTTTTATTCTTAGTTATTATTTATCATATATAGTAATACAGTGCCATTGTAATAGGCCTATCTTAAGTTTTTGCAGAAGTTATATTAGCTTATTTTCTATTCTTGATACCTTTTCGACTTGCTATATTCTGTATAATGTATTTGTGTTGATATCTGTTGAGCTGCTGGAAACTTGAATTAGAAATTCAAGTTTCCAGCAGCTCAACAGCTTAAGTTTAATGAAGGCTTTTACCCTTGTTACATTTGGAAAGTTTGACAGCTGGTAATTGCTCATGGTTGTGTGTTGCATCCTCTTTTGTAATATAACTGCAGATAGCTGTTTACTATTATATTACTGTAAACTTAACCCATGGTATCTGGAACTTTTTGGACATAGGTATACTGTAACTGTTAAATGGTTTGTGTTATAATGTTAAAGAGGAAGAAAAATTGTGTGATGCCAATACAATGAAAATGCAAATGCATTCGACTTTTCTTTCAATGATGTTCATAATTGATAGAAACAGTTATCCATTTAGCTAAAGGCGTCATCCAATCAAGTTCTCTATAGTTTGCAACTAGACGTACAGGCTGAGCAAATTTATTTGTCGCCATTAGGGTACGTCTAGATTTCTAGGCTAAGAAACTGTGGGTCCACACTGTAGAACAGTGTAAGACCACTAGATGGCACTGCTCACAACAGATTGATATCAGTCAGAAGATGAAAAGCACACTAATGTAGAAACTATTGTCCATTTCTGAGTATTTTATTTTTCTAGATACAAAAAAATGGTATGGAGACTTACATCACATAAAACATTAAGGGAAGATTAAAAATGCAGCTTCATATCTTTACTGACAATAGGCCCAAATACAGTTTTCACAGAATTAGCATATCAGAGAATTAACCTTAATTCATATGGGAAATGTCCCATATCAGTTACAGATCACCATATTACATATATTTTGTTACAGATCAAAAAATGGCCAGCATCTCACAAACAAATCTCTGAATTTCCTTACAAGAGTTGTCTTCCCAACTCCCATAGCGGTGGCAGCCACAGTTTTCCCCAGAAGGATCCTTTCCTTTCCAGTTATCTAGCTCATTTCCTGGGTCAGTTCTGCTCAACCAGAAACTTTCAGGAGACAATACAATGATCAATTAGCATTATTCTCCGAGGTGAGAGAGACATGAGCAGAGAATCAAACACATAGCCTACTGTGGTTGAATGATGTATTTTGCCTTGTTGTCTGTTTTTTCAGCTCACATAATTGAGTACATTGGTTGTCCAGTAAAGTTCAAGTGGATATACCCATGCCCAAGGTAAAATGTTTCAGTTTCTGTCAAATAGTGGGCACCATGTCATTCACATTCTGCTTACCGAAAGGGGGAATATGTGGGGTCAGCTCTTCCAACAGCCCTATGTTCTCACATTTCTTAGGATTTTTTTTTTTTCTCACAGAAAATCTTGAAAATAAGGCCCTATGTTCCCACAGCTCCATGGTCCCACACTAATTTTTTGAAAGTTAAACCCTGTTTTTCCACAGCAATATATTTTCCCATATTGCCATGTCCACTCAAACACAGGTAATAGGCATATTCATCCAGTTAGCCCTTCCGTCCATATTAGAATGTAGCCTGACTATCGCCAAACTAACTAATCACAAGTGATATTTAATCTGGAGACCCACCTATTGCTTTTCTCGTAGCGGAAATGTTGTTTGCGATTGTCAAATCTAGTCAGTACCTAGCTCAGAGCCAATATAAGAGAGTCGTGCTCGTCCCTTTTTGCTCTGTGATTGGATACCTAAAGTATGCGAGAAAATCGGCCATGGTCCCCATGCTGCCTTTCAAATGTTAGACTATAGAGCCTGATATTGGAAAAAAAAAAACTCCTTGAAATGTGGGAACATAGGGCTGTAGAAACATAAAGTTGTGAGAATATATGGCTGTGGGAACATAGACAAGCTCCCGGGATATGTTTTTATATACCTGACATAGTTTGTGATAGCAAAAAATGTTCCAATAGAGAGGAGAGTGTTCTCCATGCCTCTGCCAATTACGTCAGTCCTTTGCAACCAGGAAAGTGCCAGGGTAAAAAAGAATGCCGGTGCAACATAGATGTTTGTCTTATTAATCGAGGTCCTCAAGCATTTGACTAATCTTTTCTATGACTTGAATTGTTTGTCATGTTATGCACCTCAAACAATTTTAAAAAGCTGGTTTGGGTTAGGGTAGATAATAATGGCAATCCAAAACATGGTCTCAATCTATGATTTATTATGTGCTGTAGATGCAATAGGTAGGCTATGGTATAACTCACACAGCTCCAGTCTGGTTCAGGAATCTGTTGTCCACCCAACGCCACTCTCCTTCTATTGCCAAGTCATTCAGTCCAATCCAGTGCTTTAAATCATTAGTTTGAGAAGTCAGAAAATCCTAATAGTAAGCACAAGCATTATATCATGAGGACATTGCTCAAGTGCTTGTGAGGTGTGAGAAGAAGCATGCGTCAACAATCTGACCCAGGATAACCCAGGAGAATTTGCTTTGATAACAAGTTTCAAGTGACACTGACAGCATGTATATAGCACTTTCATCTGTTGGTGTTGATTGAATATTTTTTTATCACATACAAGTCAATACAGCCAAACAGGATGTTATAGAGGGCTCAATACGTCATGGGCATTTCATTCATCCAGTAACTGGCACCTCACATTAAAGTCATATGTATCCTATTTATTGTACTCAGCCACAATCATCAAAGTGAATACAAACTAGATGTACCGCATGGCGGTACAAAATATGACCGCAGCTCAGTTCTGCACATTCTCTGCCCTGTGTATGTGTGACAGTAGGCCTATCATCCCAAACCAGTAACCCTTCGCTTAATAGCACCATTGTACATATAAATTAATTTATTTTATAGCCACCCATGGATGAAATTCCACAAAACTTGACATATTCCCACAAGATGTCAGGTTCATCATACACATTAAATTTGGTGCAGTTCATAACATCTGATCTAAAGATAGGGGCAATTAAAGAAGTATAATATTAACATTGTATTTTCATTTTTTACCATGGGGGTGCAGCGCAAAGATGGAGTGGCCCCGGGGATCAAACAATTTTTTTCCCCATAAAAGTCTACTGGGGCTACATGCCCACCAAGTTTCATGTGCCCCGGTGTTACGGTGTCCCGGGAATCACTGACCAAAAATTCAGGAAGTAGTTGACGGGAAGGGAAAAAAAAAAAAAAAATTGACAATCACAATATGACCGCTACGCTAGCGGCGGTCATAATAATGGCTTGAATTATCAGAATTTGTATGCAGTGATCATATGACATACATTTTACATTCTCTTGATATAAATAAACTTACACACAATATTTAAATATTTTCTATGTAGACTACCTTTGAACCTCAACTTTCTATGCAAGCTGCAATATATTTTCAAAATTTAAATAGGCATAGCATATCGGTTGAAGGACTTTTGAACCCCGTATGGATCTAGATGGTTCATGCATTCATAAAACATCATAACCACTACAGACGTATAACTGATTATAGTCTGATGACTTACCCATGCCTACCAGTCTGATGCCTACGTATTATTATTATTATTAGGCATTATAATACTATTTTATAAGCCTTTACAACATTATTTTAGTAGCATTATAAAGCTTCAGTTTGTGAATTGTTCTTTTAGGCTCATGAAGAGTTAGGCTACAAGTGATAATTAGGCTTACATACTGTACTCTGAATCAAGTGGGATGAACACATACAGTAATTACTATTAAGGATATCAATAAGGCACCATTACAGACCATAAGTAAAGTGTTATGTGCAAAAGATACTTTATATAGCCTATTGCTTTAGAAGTGACATTCATCTTAGACGTATGTTAACATTAAAGCCTTATGCGTGCAGTCATTAGGAAGTATGAACAGTTATGAATACTATTTTCATAAAAATACATTTTACAAGGGATAATTGATGACAACGTGTATACAATATATGGAAAATGAATGCATTTTTGAGGTGGTACCAATTGCTCAGAGACAAAGCCAAGTTGTATTAGTTCACTATTTTCCTATGCAGGCATAGAAGTTCATTACGCCACTAATAACCACTGTTACCACTTCTGCTATGTGATTTGTATGCATATTTTGATGATTAAAACAAGCTAGTCTGCTAAACTACTTCTTTCTGCCACATCTTCTCCATCAGAATTTACCAGGATAAATTGTTAGGCCGTGTTCACACTGACATTTTTTTTCTCTGCTGCTGGTGGATGTTTTACATTATATCACTACTGGTACAGAGTGTTTTTGAAAAAAACAGTCGGCGCTTTTTAAAAACACCGCCACCAGGAGTTTTTTTTTTTTTTACTCCTCCGAGTGGTTTTCAAGTTCAGAAAATTTGGCAAGAAGAAACACCCTACGTCAGGCGCTTTTCGACAGCTGATCAATGAATAAGAACTTGTGTCACAACAGAAGGTCTAATGAACGAGTGGGGCAACTGAGCGAGTTGGGCAAATTGATATGCAAGTGTAAATAAGGACAGTGGAACTTCTTCATTATCGTGTGGTTATGTGGAAATGAATGCACATTGTAAATAGAATCTTATCGAAATGTAGAATCTTATCAAGGTTTGAAGGCAGTGGAAGTGGCAACAGTGGTATAAACTGGATAATGACGACGGGCTTGTTCTTAATCCCTTACTTACATGCATTCATAAAGCTTTCTGCACTATGACATACAAACCGAATTCCAAAATAGTTGGGACACTTTACAAATTGTGAATAAAAACAGAATGCAGTGATGTGGAAGTTTCAAATTTCAATATTTTACTCAGAATACAATATCAATGACATATCAAATGTTGAAACTGAGGAAGTGTATCATTTTAAGGGGAAAATAAGTTGACTATCAATTTCATGGCATTAACACATCCCAAAATAGTTGGGACAAGGCCACATTTACCACTGTGTGGCATCCACTCTTCCTTTTAAAACAGTCTGCAAACTGCACTCTGACCACAGAACAGTTTTCCACTTTGTCACAGTCCATTTTAAATGAGTCTTGGCCCAGAGAAAACGCCTGTGCTTCTGGATCATGTTTAGGAATGGCTTCTTTTTTGACCTATAGAGTTTTAGCTGGCTATGGCGAAAGACACAGTGGATTGTGTTCACTGACAATGTTTTCTGGAAGTAGTCCTAAGGCTAATTTGTGATATCCATTACATTAGCATTCCTGTATGTGATGCAGTGCAATCTAAGGACCCAATGTTCATGGGCATCCAGTATGGTTTTCCGGCCTTGACCCTTATGCATAGAGATTGTTTCAGATTCTCAGAATCTTTGGATGATGATAGGCACTGTAGATGATTATACCTTCAAACTCTTTGCAATTTTTGTCTGAGAAACTCTTTTGTGATCTCGGACCACTACTTTTTGCCGCAGCATTTGGGGAACTGGTGATCCTCTGCCCATTTTGACTTCTGAGAGTCAATGCCACTCTTGGAGGCTCTTTTCATACCCAATCATGTTGGCTAATTGACCAAATAAATTGCAAATGGGTCCTCAAGCTTTCCCTTATATGAACATTTTTACTCTTCTGGCCTCTTATTGCTACCCTTCCCAACTATTTTGGAATGTGTAGCTCTCATAAAATCCAAAATGAACCAATATTGGGTATAACATTTCAAAAAGTCTCACTTTCAACATTTGCCATGTTATCTATATTCTATTGTGAACAATATAGGCCTATAGGTTTGTGAGATTTGTAAATTATTGGATTCCATTTTTATTAACAATTTATGCAGTGTCCCAACTTTTTTGGAATTCATTTGTACATATGTATTATTCATAACAATCAGCCAACATCTACTTGAATACTGTCAAGGGCTAGGTGACTCCACAGTTTACAAAGTAGTCTTTTGCCTTGGAGGTAGCCTACAGTATGTCTATAGGTTCTGCTCCTTTACCTGTTCATCTTTAGCATTCACAATGGCTAGGTGGCCCCCTATGGTTATGCAGTGATCTCGACTATGCTCCCAGTTCATCTGGGCGGTGGAGAACTTGTAACACTTTCCTCTGTGATGCAGCCATTCCTCAGGACAAGCCCTACAATCAGATTTAGCTGATAGAAAAAAAGAACACAGTCACCCATGGCTCACTTTTTTTATCACACAAAATGTAAGGTTTTGTGGTTTATGGCTTAACCCTTCTGCTGAAACCTGACCTTTGTAATCACAGAAGACACAAGTTTTGTGATAACCACATCACCTTAAACAAAGTTTGTTCAAAGATTTGTAGAACATTTTTGACTTTGAACTGAAAACTGGGCATCCAACAGGGCATAGATTAGTTTGTTTGCAGCATCTAAATGGGAATATATTTGTTAACATTTATTTTTGAATCACTGTCAACACTCACTCACACACTCACTCAGACACATACACTCTCGCACTCATTGTCACACTATCTGTCACTCACTCTCACACACTCTCCCTCATTCACTTGCAATACCTGTGTTTTCTCTCTAACACACACGCACACTCTCTTACACACACTCTCCCCCACACTCATTCACTCTTACACACTTTCCTCTTCATTCACTTGCAACAGCTCTTTCTAATACACTCTTACACACACTATCTCTCTCTCTCACACACACTCTCTCACTCACTCATTCTCTGTCACACTCTCTCCTTCACACTCTTTCTCATTCACTTCCAACATCTGTGTTTTCTCTTCCTCACACACACACAATATCCAACACTGTCTCTCACATCATTCATTCTCTTTCACACACTCAACTGTTCATTCTCTTTCACAAGTCTCTCACACTGACTTTCTCATTCACTTGCAATAGCTGTGCTGTCTCTCACAATCTCATACACACACACACTCTCTCATAGTCATGCTCTCACACTCACCTTCTTGTTCACATTCTTCTCTCAATTACTCGCAACTACACTACACTCTATCACACTCTCTCCCTCACACTCTCTCATTCACTCACAACAGTTTTGCGGTCTCTTACATATTAAATAACTAATGTAAGAACAACCATTTTGAATGTTGCCCAAGACGCATCATTAATTCTTTTCTGACGTGAAAAAAAAAAAAAAAAAAAAAAAAAAAAAAAAACATCATACCAGGCTCTACTGCTCATGAAAATACAGGTCAGACTTTCCCTACTTATTTATGAAATGTGGGCAGTCTGGGCACTTACCAATGTCATTCAAACCAGCTGACGATTTCTTATGTAGAGCATCAAGCAAGGCATCTAATTTTGAGGGGGAAATTATGAACATTTTAATTTCACAACAGAGCATACTCATATGGGGTGCCATTTGTAAAAGCATTTATCCCCCACAGTTTTTTCAGATTTATTGAGGAAAAGCATTTAAAAAGACTACTACAATATCTAATGCTCTCTTTTCCACATATTTACATACAAATATGAGCAAATAGGTGTATAAATAGTGGAAAGGTTTTTATTGAGTATGTTTTTCTAGAAGGGAGAGAAAGGACTTTAAATTCTAAATCTAAATATCAAATCTAAATCTAAATGTTACATCTAAATCTTGGATTTAGATGTAACATTTAGCCTAATATTTAAGTCTGTTTGCAGGGGGGACTCGCACACAGAATGACAAACTCAAACAGAGTTTTTTTACATCATATTTTTTTACTTAGTGGAGCTCAGAAGGGTGCAAAAAAAAAAAAAAAAAAGAAAAGAAAAGTGCAAACGTTTCAGTCCCCCTGGACTTTCCTCAGTGCAAACCGGGTGTGCCATTGAAGCCATCTTTTACAGGGTTCATTAGGTATCACCAATTAGTGGCCAATTAGCCACATGCCAATTACAGACAAAGACCAGTTACAAAAAGCTACTATTTACAAACATTATAAAGTACAACAGATTACAAAAAACAGGACAAATACAACAAATACAGACTTTTCAAGTAGTAAATATATTTACATTCACATTGCAATAAACATTTGTCAATGCTGCCACCTCGTCTGCTCTGAGTAATCAAGTCAATACCATAGAAGTCCAAGTCTGTAATTGAGTGATTGCCATCAGCAAAATGCCTAGCAACTGCAGATTTAGGGTCTTGTCTGCGGATGGCATCTGAATTGTCTGGTGGTTTTACCAACATATTGAATACCACATTTAGTGCACACCAGAAGGTAGACAACATTAGTTGATCTGCATGTAATGAATTTCCTGATCCTATATTCCCTTTTTGTAACAAAACTAGAAAACACATTCACTTTTTTGGTGTTGGAGCAGGCAGCACAATTGCGACATGGAAAAAACCCTGTGACATTGTCCAAACGTTCTGTACGGCTGGGCCCTCTATAAGTGTCTGCATGAACAAGACAGTCCCTTGCCCTGGAGTAGGAAAAGAGTGGCAGTGTATTAAAAATGTCTTTCCCAATGTCATCAGCTGACAGAATATGCCAATGTTTTTTAACCACATCACGAATAGCGTGGCCAAGTGGTGAATAGGTGGTATTAAAAACACAGGAAAAGGTTTTCTGCTTTTTTGTATTAGTATTGTACAGAAGGTCATTTCTATTATGCTCATTGACTCGTGCAAACGCCTCATCCAAAGTTTTTTGAAACAGATTCAAGATTCAAGAAAGTCTTTATTACATCTCATTATAGTTGTAGACTATATGAGAGTAAAATTCTTGTGTTTTTGCTCCTCAAGAAAATAAATAAATAAAAAATGTAATGAGTGTAAAAGAAAGAGTTTGTAATGAATATACTTGTATGTGTATGTGTTTGAGTCAGTGTATATGTTCAGAGTCTGAAAATGCAATGACTGACAGGCACAGATCTAGGCTGTCAATACTGACTCTGTGTTCATCAGTCTAACTGCTTGATGAAAAAGCTGTTGTGTAGTCTGGTGGTTCTAGCCCTGAGACTGCAGAATCTCTTGCCAGATGGTAGTAGCTGCAACAGTCCATGATTGGGATGGCTGGGGTCCTTGGTGATTCTTTTGGCTTTTCTGATGCAACGCTTGTGATACAAGTCTTGAATGGGTGGTAAAGTGCACCTGCAGATACTTTGCGCCGTACGCACAACTCTTTGTAGAGCATTCCTTTTGGTGGCAGTACAGCTGCCGTACCATGCAGTGATGTCTCCAGTCAGAATGCTCTCTACAGTTCCACTGTAAAAAGCCTTTAGGATTTTTGACCTCAGTCCAAATTTCCTCAGTCGCCTGAGGTGAAAGAGACGGCGTTGGGCTTTCTTTACAACCTGGTCTGAGTGGTTATCCCAGGTAAGGTCTTCGGTGATATTCACACCAAGGAACTTAAAATTGCTGACTCTTTCCACCTCTGAATCGTTGATCTTAATAGGCTTAAGCAGATCTTCCTTTCTTCTGAAATCTACAATCAGCTCCTTGGTCTTTGCAACATTGAGGGACAGATTGTTTTCATGGCACCACTGTGTTAAGTTGCTGATTTCTCTCCTGTAGGCCGTCTCATCTTTGTTGGTGATCAATCCAATGACTGTAGTGTCATCAGCAAACTTAACTATGGTGTTGGAGCTATACTGAGCCACACAGTCATGGGTGTAGAGGGAGTAGAGCAGAGGGCTTAAGACACAACCTTGAGGGGCACCAGTGTTTAAGGTTAAGGAGGCGGATATAATGGAGCCCATTCTCACCACCTGGCGCCTCGCTGACAGAAAGTCCAGAATCCAGCTGCATAGATTATGATGTAGTCCAAGACTCCTGAGCTTATTGTCAAGTCTGCTAGGAACTATGGTGTTGAATGCAGAGCTGTAGTCCACAAACATCCTTACATAAGCATCTTTCTTCTCCAGATGTGTCAAGGAGGTATGCAGTGCTGTAGTGATGGCATCATCTGTGGACCTGTTCCGTCTATAGGCAAATTGATGAGGGTCCAGAGTGGGTGGTATCATGCTGCAAATGATGTTCTTCACCAGCCTCTCAAAGCATTTACTCACAATGGGTGTGAGTGCCACAGGACGCCAGTCATTCAAGGTGGTGACTTTGCTTTTCTTTGGCACGGGAACAATGATAGCTGACTTAAAGCAACTGGGGACGATGCACATGGACAGAGAGCGGTTGAATATGTCTGTAAACACACCAGCCAGCTGATCTGAGCATGCTTTGATGACACGACCTGGTATTCCATCAGGCCCAGCTGCTTTGCGGATGTTAACTTGTCTGAAGGATTTCAGCACATCAGCCTCTGTGACTGTTAGCCCTGGAGCAACTGAGGAGTCAGTTATGATGATATGTTCTGGAGAGTTGTTGGTGACCTCAAAGCTGGCATAAAAGGCGTTTAACTCATCCGGTAGTGAAGAATGAGAGACTTCTAACTCACATGTCTTTTCTTTAAAATCTGAAATCATGTGAAGTCCCTGCCACATGCTTCTTGTGTCATTACATTCCAGCTGTTCCTCAATCTTATGCCTATAGTCCCTTTTTGCAGCTTTGATGGTCTTGCGCAGTTCATATTTGGCTGTTTTTGACATCTCCTTGTTTCCAGATGTAAAAGCACTATCCCGGGCTCTAAGGGCAGTTTTGACAGTATTGTTTATCCATGGCTTTTGATTAGGATATATACGGATAGTCTTAGTTGGAACAACATCATCAACACATTTCTGGATAAATCCAGTGACTGCCTCTGCATATTCATTAATATCACCATTTGACCCGTCACAAAACACACTCCAATCTACACAATCAAAACAGTCTTGTAGAGCGCTGTCTGATTCCTCAGACCAACAGTGTACCGTCTTAACTGTGGGTGCGGTCTTCTTCAGTTTCTGCCTGTAAGCTGGAAGTAGCAGTATAGAGGAGTGATCTGATTTGCCAAACGGTGGGCGGAGGAGGGACTTGTAGGCATCATGGAAGGGGGAGTAGCAGTGGTCTAGTATGCGTTCTCCACGTGTGTTCATGTCAACATGCTGGAAATATTTGGGAAGTACCTTTTTGAGAGATGCTTTGTTGAAATCGCCAGCAATGATGAAAGCAGCTTCGGGATGTAAGTTTTCCGTTTTACTGACAGTCGCATATAGTTCCTTTAGTGCGACATTTGTATCAGCTTGTGGTGGAATGTAGACCGCAGTTGCCACAACAGCTGTAAATTCTCTCGGTAACCATGCTGGACGACAAAGAATGGTGAGATATTCCAGGTCCGAAGAGCAAAAGGACTTCAACACATGAATATTACGTGTGTCACACCAAGCATTGTTTATGAAAAAGCACACACCTCCTCCCTTGGTTTTTCCAGATAATTCTTTTGACCTGTCGGCCCGAAACACGGAGAATCCAGTGGGTGCGATGGCATGGCCTGGTGTATCTTCTGTCAGCCACGTCTCCGTAAAACAGATAATATTGCAGTCCCTCGTTTCCCTCTGGAAGGAGATCCTTGCACGTAACTCACACATCTTGTTGTCCAAAGACTGAACATTGGCCAGTAGTATGCTTGGAAGCGGTGGTCGGTTAGCACGCCGTCTCAGTCTCACTAGTACACCGGCTCTCCTACCCCTTCGCCGGCGGCCACGGTGGCGTCTCTTCCATGGCAACAAAGCGCAAGATGCATCCTGAGAAAGCAGGGGCTCCCAGTGAAGAAACTTGGGCTCAACATGAATGGACAGCGAGTCATTTATGCCCAGTAATGTGTCTCTATCATACCAATGATAACCAGCAACTTTCGGTATAAAAAGAAAGTAAAAAAATAGTGAAATAGTCAAAAAATAGTAAAATAGTTGAGGAGCGCAAAACAAAGCTGCCATACTCGGCACTATGACGCAACAAAGACTCATTCAAACATTCAAAGATGTTGTCATTTAGTTATGTTGTACTTTATAATGTTTGTAAATAGTAGCTTTTTGTAACTGGTCTTTGTCTGTAATTGGCATGTGGCTAATTGGCCACTAATTGGTGATACCTAATGAACCCTGTAAAAGATGGCTTCAATGGCACACCCGGTTTGCACTGAGGAAAGTCCAGGGGAACTGAAACGTTTGCACTTTTCTATTCTTTTTCTTTTTTGCACCCTTCTGAGCTCCACTAAGTAAAAAAATATGATCTAAAAAAAACTCTGTTTGAGTTTGTCATTCTGTGTGCGAGTCCCCCCCTGCAAACAGTCTATGATCTACTTGACCACCGCACCAGAACAAAAAGGACTTGTGTTAAAAGCGCAACTCATTTTTTGCTGAACTCTGCCTAATATTTAAGAACATTATAAATCTAAATGCTAAATCTAACTGTTAAATCTAAATATTACCATATAGATTTAACATAAGATTTATGCGTAGGCCTAGGTCCAAGCAGTAGATGGCACTGTCAGCTAAGCATTGCAGGTAGACTTTGAAAGTGCTGCCTTTATTAAAATTTCTCTGGCGCCAGTTAGAGCCAAAGCGATGGATCAGATGAATGGCACAAGCAACTCTCGCTCTGGCTTCAGACATCTGAACACTCATTTGTATCTTGACTTATAGGTAGGTTTTCAATAGCCTACCACATTAAATTTCCACACTGAGCTGGAATTCATTCCCGATATGGAGAACCGAAAAGATCTCCGTCAGTCTGTCCAAACACTGCAGTAGGCGCCTACCCGCTCATTTGCGCCAGTGTAGTAAAAGTTTGCCTCCGCATATTTAGTCCACAGAGGCATCGTGCAATAAAGCAATATACCGGAGTAAGTTTAAGCATAGTCCTGCTGCACGAGCCTTCTAACAGCAATATATTTTGCATGAAATGAAAGATTTTCGAACAGCACAGACCTAACGCGAAACACTTTACATTGAGTCAATGTAACCTCAGATCTTACTTTCGGTTTCCAACAGTCAGGTCCCATTGATTCTGTGTAAAATGCCTGTTCGCTCCTGCGTTCGCGTTCGGTCTGTGCTGTACCAAATTATTTTGTTCCACTCGCTAACTAGCGCATTTAGCAAGCTCTTTCAACAGGGCTATGCTTGAATTCACTCCGGTACATTCCTTTAAGACAGAAAAAAGGGAGCCATGGGTGACTGTGTTCTTTTTTTCTATCAGCTAAATCTGATTGTAGGGCTTGTCCTGAGGAATGGCTGCATCACAGAGGAAAGTGTTACAAGTTCTCCACCTCCAAGAAGAACTGGGAGCATAGTCGAGATCACTGCATAACTATAGGGGGCCAGACTAGCTTGTTTTAGTAATCAACATGCATACTGTTAGCAAAACCAAATAGCAGAAGTTGTAGCAGTGGTTGTACAGTATAGTAGGGTAATGAACTTCCATGTCTGCATAGGAAAATACTGTAGAGCATTAATACAACTTGACTTATCTCTGAGCCTTGGTACCACCTCAAAAAGGCATTCTTTTCCATATAAGCACGCTGTGTCATTAATTATCCCTTGTAAAATTTATTTGGGCAAGTTACTGCAAAACTGTAATGCGTTATTTAATACTTGTTACTGACATTTTAAAGCAATCCCTTACATTACAATATTGGTGATTTGAAAATATAAGGCGTTACATTACTGTTGCATTACATTTAAGTTACTCTTCAGGGCCCACGGTGGCCTATGACCTTCACTAATTCATTATGAATGTTGAGAATGACAAGCGGAGACTGTAAAGTTCTATTATAATTCCGGCACAGCAAACGCATTGTAATGCATTGTAACTTGAGTTACTCACAATTGTACCAAGTAAAATATTACCAATTTTGTTTCTGTAATGCCTTACATTACCAAGTTACCACAAAAAGCAATGCATTACTAGCCTGACATAGCCCGACCATAATACTGCTGTTCATCCGTATTCATGGTCTGGAGGTTCTTTAACCTGACGCGATTATACTGCGGAGGGGAGGGCATTCACTTCTGGTTTGAAACAATTGGACAGCTCGTCTAATCAGCTTCGCTTATTGGCCGGTAGACTCTCTACCGATGTAAACACGCCCCAGAGGACCGTTCCCAGACCATGGATACGGATTATTAGGAAAGGTTAGGTCACATGGTAGGGAAAGCGTTTGCCGTGTTCGAAAATGCGTACTGGTTACTACTGGTATACTGATCCTGGCATGAAGTAGTATGTCGTATGCAGTACGTGGAAAATATGATTTTACCAGTATGCAAAAGTTTCCCGGATGTTATACTGATGGCATACTGATGGCGGCCAAATCGCCAGTGTACAAGAGGTGCTCACTACTCGGATACTTCAATCCCATAATTCAATGCATTCTCGCAATTCCCGCGATCTTTCCCCTCACGGGTTTACCGGCTGAAAAATGGCGGACAGTAGTGGTGGTTTTGCTGAAACTTGAGTGACTGTAACTGAACTATTTTGAGGTATTTTTGACACACAAACCGTTTTATCTTGCACAATGTGCATATCCCTTGGACATATGACTGTTGTAGTTGTGCTTCGTTTGTTTGTAAGAGAGAATTTCGTTTGGGTTAGCATTTGAGCAACTGTGCATGGCTTTACATTCAAATGCTAGCCAAAGACGTTAGCTTGATTGCTAACCATTAACTTCAATTGAGGGAAGCGAGCTAGCGCGGGAAGCAAGCTTCTAACGTGAGTTTAAATCTGATAGGTCTTTCTTGGTCACATGGTTGTGTAGTATATTAAAGAAAAATATCACTTTTGGCTTACTACACTGTATACTATGGTGGGTGTAGCATCCAGTACACAGTATATACTGAAGCAGTATGCAGTATATAGCACGCAGTATGGCTTTCCGAACGCAGCAACTGACTATCAGGCGG
This sequence comes from Sardinella longiceps, assembly GCA_027497455.2. Lineage (NCBI taxonomy): Eukaryota > Metazoa > Chordata > Actinopteri > Clupeiformes > Clupeidae > Sardinella > Sardinella longiceps. Next base: position 35,957 of record JAODXP020007105.1, on the reverse strand, counting down.
GGCTTCAGTGGTGCTGCTACCTGTGGCTAATTGGTTAAATGAACACCTGCCTAACAATCAGGGCACACAATGATTCGAGGCCTGCGGCTGGAGAGCAGGGCGTTTTGGGTCTCTTGAGATTAGAAGCCACTTGCGTGTCCGTGGTGTTTAGAGACCTTCGCCATTATTTTGTGTTTCACTGTATGATTTTGGATTTACCACCACCTCAACAAAACTGAACTACTAAACCAACCAATGCTTGCGCTATCCGCGTGGGGCTATACCGGGCAGTGGAAGCCACAGGTAAGTGACTTTTCACTGGAGCTCCGCCAAGCTGACACACACACACACTGCATCCACACGTTAACGTTAGGTCTTACTTCCACATCTTTACATCACGTAGGGCCAGTGTATACAACCAACGGTTATGAAATACTTAAGTTACGTTGAGGCTGAGCCGTAGCTGTTTAGCATACCCCTAGACAACGTGAGTTAGAATAAGTTGCTGGGCGTCATGCCTTTTCGTAACAGGATGAACATTCGTATTATGGACGGGCTATGTCAGGCTAATGCATTACAGTAATTCGTTACTCCCAACACTAAAAATAATATTCATAACTCCATACTTCCTAATGACTGCACTGCACATACCGCTTTGGTTACACTTTATTTGAAGGTATTGTCATAAGACTAACATGACACTGTCATTAACTATGACATGACTTTGTCATGAATCTGTCATAAACTTTATACACCTGTCATGACTTCTGGTAGGCTGTAATCAGACTGTAATCAGTTATAAGTCTAATGGTTATGAGGTTTTATGAATGCATAAACCATCCAGGCACAATGCCCCATGCTTATAATGCCTTTTCAATACTGGGTTCATAATTTGGTTACCATAATAAATCCTTGCTCCAATAGGGTATACCTGTTAAAAGGTAAAAAGACTGCAACCTCATTGGGTTGATATGTCAGCTGACATAGAAAGTTCACAGGTAGTCTACTGTACATACAAAATATTTGAATATTATAAATTTATTTATATCAAGTAATGAATGTAAAATGTATTTATCATATGATCACAAATTCTGATAATGCAAGCCATTATTATGGGTAATCCTGGGTCAAATTGTTGACACATGCTTCCTCTCACAACTGACAAGCACTTGACCAATATCCTTATGGCTGCTTGTCCTTACTATTAGGCTTTTCTGGTTGCTCAATCAAATGGTTTAAGCCACTGGATTGGACTGAATGACTTGGCAATAGAAGGAGAGTGGCGCTGGGTGGACAACAGACTCCTGAGCCAGACTGGAGCTGTGTGAGTTATACCATACCTACTGCATTTACAGCACACAGTAAATCATAGATTGAGACCATGCTTTATCTCCCCTAACCCTAAGCCTAGCTTTTTAAAACATTTTACCATGTGCCCATGAGATGTGGGCATGCAGGCTTATATCCACTTGAACTACCGGACAATTTTAACATACTCAATTATGTGAGATACATTCTCTTTGTTCATGTCACCTGGGAGAATAATGCTAATTGATCATTGTACTGTCTCCTGAAAGTTTCTGGTTGGACAGAACTGAGTACAACCAAAGAAGTGAGCCAGATAACTGGAGAGAAGTGGATCCCTCTGGGGAAAACTGTGTTTGCATCTCCAACCAGAAAAATGGGAGTTGGCAAGACAACTCTTGTAAGAGGATTCAGAGATTTGTTTGTGAGATGCTGGCCATTTATTGATCTGTAACAGAATGTACATGTATGTAATATGGTGATCTGTCACTCATATGGGACATTTCCCATATGGGTCATTCCGTGTGAAATCAACCGGTGACAGACCGGTCACCCTCTCTGAAAAATCTGAAAAAAATTACAGTTGTTTGTATACTCAACCTATGCTTGAATCTGAAATAGTAAGTCTGTATCACTAATGGTTGCATAAGTACAGCCATTTGAAATTTCAAGTAATTTTAAGCATTTTGGTGAACAAGCCTTTTGTCCAACTTCCAACATAACTGGCTCTTTTAGTATTTCACACACAATGATGAAACCATGTGCATAGAAACACATTTTCCTGTAGAGTTCAAAAAGCTACTCAGATCAGATGTATCTTGTGTAGTTTCCCCTCTCCAGAGCTCTGAAGATGGCTGTAAATTCTATGTGTGATTTCACACCACCACCTTTCAGGTCTTCTTGTTCAAAAAGGAAGTGAGACAAATTTATCCGAGTTTTTTTCCCACTCAAATATGGATTTTGCGGTCCTGTTTATGCATTAACTTTTGTTGATAATGTTATCATACTGTCAGAGCATTTCTTCAAAGATGGTTCCAATTTTGGAAAAGGCTGTTTTCATCCTCTTATTTTACCATGTGGACAATTTGCAAGATTTTGTAAAATTTTACCATGACTCATTCAGTATCTGAGGAACATCTGTCCAAAATTTGGTGTTGTTGCTGAGTCTCGTTATTGTGATATGATCTTTTGAAAATATTGTCAGTAACTCCACTGATTTACATTGACTTCCAATGTATTGAAAGTGCACCACATATGGCGCAATGTGGTACTGCAGATAAGCAATTAAAGGAAAAATCCAGCATAAAGCCAATAGGCCCATTGTTCCAGTTACCTGAATGCTGTTTTTCAGAAAAATAACATAAAAAATGATTATAGACCAAATAACAAACAAGCTAATGCTGAGTGAATGGGGCAGAATGAAATAAAAATGAAAGTAAATTGTTGGGTAGGACTTCTCCTTTAATTCAGTGGATTGACTGACAATATTTTCAGATATTCAATAGCTGTTCATTTTTTTTCACACATTTACAGCCATTCACTCAATAATCAATCAATACCTGCACATATTACACAGAAAACATGAAAGCATCATTCAATAAACCATAAACCATTCTGTGGTCAGTAAAGTGTATGAGTGTACTGGTCAGTGATGAACGGTCAAGTCTGTCAGTCAGTCAGTCAGTCAGGCCATGCCTCTAAATGTACAGCTCTGCTTGCAAGATATGTAAACAGGGCTCCGTACCTGGGTGGATGACAAATAAGCCTGAAAAAAGGATTTTTAAAAAACTTCAAATATCATCCCTAAAAAGTGTTTATATGTGTTGCTGTGAGTCTAAACTTAACCAATACGTAAATATTTTTTACATTTTTTAATTAAAATAAGTATTTATATATGAATTTATAAAGGTAGTGCCTAAAACTGTCATATGGTGTGACATTAAAACAATTTGATATAAAATAAAAATTAGGTATTTTTTTCTTCTTTAATTTACGTCAATGTACTTATTAATCATGTTTGCTTTGATATGCAACATTTGCTTGTGAAATTTAGGATAAAAACTTAACATTTGACAAGTTATTATGTCAAGGAGGAGAATGGTCTGAACTCTAACCAGATATTTTAGCGTATTTCTGACATTCTTTGTCAAAAGTTGCTCAAAATTCTTGAGATTCTTGCAGATGTCATTTCCTTTCTACACTATTGATTTTATCATGATTTGTCAGTTAGAAAGTCTTGTTTTATGACGTTTTCTATGATTATTTGACGTCACACCAAATGACATAGTGTCATGCCATATGATGAAATGCACCAAATCACAATGTATCAGCGCAAAAAAAGGTATTTCATGAAAATAAAATCATTAACAATGAATTTTGAAGTCCACTGAAAAGAACTTTAGGGATAACATCTATTTTTCAACTGCATATTACATGTGAAACATGGTGACATGGGGGAAAAATGGGAAAGGGAAATATAAATTGTACAGATCCTATTTTGCTAAATTATCACAGATTTAATATATTTCATATATGATTTTTAAATTGAATTTGTGTTTTTACATATATTTCAATATAAAAATGCAGTTTGGTCATAGAGTGTGACAGAAATGTCATATAGTGTGACTGTACATTTTCAATGTCCCAATGTAATAACAATGTAATAACAACGTCACTCCATATGACATAGTGTCACTCAATATGACATTTTGACAGTTTATCTAATTTATTAGACAACTAAATACAGCTAGATATTATTTAGCATGCAACTGACCACATGGCAGCAATGCTTTCTAAGAATTCATAAAGAAGATTTGTGAAAAATAACAATTTTTATTGCAAATGATGTCACACCATAAGACACAATTTTTTGGCCACTATTGATGATGTCAGATATGGAGCTTTTTATGTAAAAATCTAAAAGGCAGACCTGACCTCCTTACCATGGCAATCACTCCTGACATGCTATTGTAACTTCCTGATTAAGCAGGGTCCGTGTCATGGCAATGATGTCCAAATTAATGCCCGTTGAAAATATAAAATATAGTGTCACACCATATGACGTCCATTGTAGGGACAAAATATATTTGATTAGAACTTAGTTGGACGTTATGCATGGGCATCGAAACTTTCTGTGGTTATAGAAAACATCCACTTATTTTATTTGCCTGGTAAAATTTTAAAGTATTTATACTTTATATGGATATACATTCTAATTAGGAAAATCACACGCATAGTGGACAGTCACACCATATGACATTTTTTATGTTTGGATAGTTGTTTTATGTCAAAATTTAAATACAACACCAAAATTTTTAGTATGCAGGAAGTTGATCCTATCAGACCAACAACATTTCCATATAAATTCTTAACAATTACCATTTTTATACGTGTGTGACAAAAGGACAGTCTGAATTTTGCTATCCGTCATCCACCCACCTCTTCACTCGACTATGGCCACTCTTAACTTCAATGGGCCCAAAGTAGTCCAAGCCTGTATGAGTAAAGGGGGCCTGATCTGGTGTTACTTGCACTGAGGGCAAGTCCGCCATTTCTCCTTCATAGCTCCATGCCATGGTTTGCAGAGTGTGCAGTCATGGGCCATTTTCCTTGCTGACGAACTGGCCTTTGGGATCCAGTATTTTGTTCTTAGCTTTGAGAGCATTTGATTCTTTCCACAATGTCCTACTTGTTTGTGAGTGTGGCGCAAAAGCAATGTAGAGAGATGGCTGTCATTAGGCAGAATGGCCGGGTGCTTGATCTCTTCAGGCATAGCCAGCCTGCTCAGCCTGCCACCGACTCTCAGAATTCCATCCTGAGGCACGGGATCCAACTTGTAGAGTCTGCTGCTTCTCTTCACAGCTTGACCCTTCTGTAATGCTTCGTCTACGGAAGTGTCTGCTTTATTCTTATTATCCTTAGCTTTCTGTTGGAGGGCAAAGTTTGCGCAGCTCGGGGAGGAGACTGCTTTGAACAAATGCACGACCATTCTGAATTCTCTCAGTGGTTGGTTAGTGTTACCATCTGGCCACCATAAGAATCTCAGAAAGTCCACATCATTTTCAGGAATTCTGACTTGGTGGAACATTCCCTCTATGTCCCCCATCACTGCCACGGATTACTGTCGGAAGCGGTTCTTGCATGATTTACTAAGATGGCCTTTAATCAAACATGCAAAGCAGAAGCCATTTTTCTTCAGAAAATCAACTTTCTGTTCATGAAGAATCTTTGTTATTTTCTGACAGGTCTCCAAAGCATGATTCCCTTTACAGTAGGTGCACGGTTTCGCAAATGCATCCTTTATATCAGCAGTAGAGCCTTTAATTCCATTTTCCACTTTGACAGGATATGTCCTGTTAGTGTCAGCAACACAAACGACTGGGGAGACTGTGGTAGCAAAACTTTTCTTTGCGCCAGATTTAACATGTGGCAGATCTGTTACCACCGGTCTTGGTTTTGTGATTCTAGTGACGTCTTGAATGTCACCAAACAAGGCGCGCGGGAAGGTCTTCGGCACAGGGGGGCTGGGGGCTGGGTCGTTGTATGTGACGTCACACCCGCTGTGCGCAGCCAATTTACTACATTAGGAAAACATTGGCTGTTGTAGGGTATATCTTCTAATGCTACAGGCAGCAGGTGTAATGTGCCCTGCTTTAAACATTTTTTGATGAGTTGAGTTGTTAGCGCAGTTCGTACTGCGGATTGCGCACACCAGTAATGGCATAGCCTACAACAGTAAGACATTGGCTATAGATTATTACCCAACACAGCCACCATAGAACACACAAAACATCGAAGTCAATCAATAGATGTTCATGATTTGAACCTATTAACGAAACAAAATGTCATTTTAGTTGCGAGGAACTTTTTAAGGACAGATAAATGTAAATTTGAGAGAAGCCCCATCATGAGACCGTTATTAGTTAATAACAGGTTAAAACTTACCCAATTAAGCCGGGTGCGCATATTTTAATAAATGCATTATGCATCAAAGAGGTTATGTTTTCGTGGGTATTTGTCTATATGTTTGTTTGTCTATGTGAAAAATAACTCGAAATGTTCTGCACGGAAATGAAGACATGGAATGCTCAATAATTCAATAATGCAGTGATCCTGCAAGCTTTAATGGAGCGCTTAAGTCATGTAGCCTATGACATTTTAAATCATTCCATTTTGAGTTAAGTTCTAGGCCTAATGAATGCTTTTTTTAATTTCTAATAAAATCACAAAAAACATCATTGCATCAAGCAAATGAATAAATGAAAAAAAAAATCCCTATATCGACATAGGCCAATCAATAAACAGGACCTAGTCCTACAACAAGAAAAGACAAAATATTTTTTTTATCTTTTGAGAACAGCAAACTTGCTAACTGCTTGGGGTCCCAACAGACCATCGCCTCTGCCTCCAACATCACTACCATGGGTTCATCTGGGGGAAGAATTAAAAGGGAAAACTAAACGGGTTGCCAGCGTACACGAATCCATAACATAAGATGGATCACATTCATCATGCTCAACACAGCCACATCAAAACACACACACATAAGTCCTTAGTCTTTGCCAGGGAAAAAAAGCCTTCAGATTTTGACTAACTTTTTGGTGGTCTGCTAATTTGCGTTTAGAAAACTGAATGCGCACAATGCTCAGCGGAGAAGTAGAATGGGGTTTAAAGTAGCCTTTTTTCTTACCTTACTTCACAGTGCACCAAACGTTGCCTTCCGTTCGGGTGTGTTGCTGATGAAGCTTTTCACAAGTGACCGAATGTCCAACCTGTCCAGAATATCACTGTGGACGTGCATGAGAGCCAGATGCGTCAACCTCCTCTGGCTCATGGTGGATCGAGTCCATGTCTTCAGCCGCCTGAGGGCCGAAAAGGTCCTTTCGGACGAGGCTGCTGAAACGGGCAGACTTAGGCAAAGTTCAATATATGCCTCCACTTCTTTAAACAGTCCCCTGGTCTGCGAATGCAACGATGACATGAATTCAGCTACCTCAGTAATTGTACTGAAGCGCGTCTCTTTACTCAAATCACCCAACAAGGTTAGCTGCATTCGTAAGCGTGAACGATCAAACTTTTCAGGGAGTTGAATATCCTCTAGTCCAGACAAATTCTGGTTTGCAGCATCGATTAGTGCAGTCTCTCGTTGCGCAGCCACTTTCATCCCTTCTTGATTAATTCTGCGTTCAAGTTCCGTTTGAATTAAGTCCACTGCTTCAAAGAATTGACGCCGCCACTGCGCTTCTCCAGAGTCACACACTACAGCCTCTGGTTCTGTGGTGCTTCGGACGCGCACTGGGGTCTTCCTCAATCTAGACGGATTGGGCATTTTCAATTCATTGCTTCTAGCTGAGATTTTGACCTTTTCAATAAGGCGATTGAAAGTGTCATCTTCCCGAAGTGTCTGGATATGTTGCTGGAGGACGTTGACAGACTCCAATGTTGCTCGTGCAGAGGAGGTTTCGCTCTGTAGGTTGCGGGCCACCGCTTCAGAAGGCCCGAAAAGCGCTTGGCTGCACAATAAGCCAAAATAGGTCTTTGCATGTTTTGCTTGCTTGCACAGCCCTGCAATCTTAGACCGGACCTCTGCCCTAATGGACCGGTCCTCCTCCAGGGTCTTCAATGTGTGCAGGAGTGTAGGGTATACATCAATCACTCTCGAAATGGCTGCGGTGCGGATGCACCACCGAGTCGGGCAAAGACTTAACAGATTACACACGACATCCTCAGACCCGAAAAGAGATCTGAATAATTGTTTGCGTTTGGCTGATTCTGAAATCACTACAGAAACTACCTGAACAAAGTTCAGGGTGTCTGCAATTAGTCTGACATCTCTTGCTACCTCTTGCAGAACTAGATCCAAAGCATGGTTACTGCAATTCACATAAAGGGAGCCTGGGCACTCTGCCTTTAGTTTAGCCTGAACACCATTTAAATGGCCGGACATATTGGACGCCCCATCAAAACAATATCCTGCCATACGTTCCAAGGGTATGTTCAAACAAATGAATATGTCCTTAATGCAAGAGAACAGCGTTTCTGCAGATGTGTTGCCTGCATTGTAGAATCCAAGAAACACGTTATGTGGCTTTAAACCTGAATCCACAAATTGCACACAACATGAAAATTGCTCACTCGCGCTGATGTCAGTTGTGCCGTCAGCTACGAGTCCTAAGTAGGAACAGTGAATAATTTCACTCATGATTTCGCGTTGAATGGCATGGGCAAACATTTCGTTTTGGATTGTATCGGACATCCAATTGTCTCTGTGCATCATCCATTCTCTTTCTTTCGGAGATTCGTGTGTACGTTCCAGCATAAACTGCCAGAGGACACCATCACGGTGAGTGTGGCCCCTGAGTGCTAGACCCTGGCGACCCAACAACTTGATAGAGCGGAAAAAAAGTTCTAGCACTGTCCTTGCCGTGGATTGTTCTCTTGCCGCTATGTCTGAAATCACAGCACTGATTGGAGTCAGTTTTAAGGAGGCTAAAGCACGCACTGAATCAGAATGTACTTCCGAAAGCTCATGCTGACTGAATTTTTCACAAGCTTTTTTCCAATTGTTGAACCCTCCTGTTACAAAGGAGGTTTGGCTGTTTTTGACATGCAATCCCTTTTGCTTGGCTTTTACGCAGATAAAGCATACAACACAGTCAGATTCTGTAATGTAATGCAGCCATATCCATGTTTTAAACCACGCATGTTGAAATGTTCTCTCACACGTTTCCACTCCAAATCTCCTCCCTGGAAATTTCATGAGGGGCTGGTAGGGCTCTTCATCATCGATAGTCATCCTGTGTTTCCCAACCTGAGTAGCACACGTAGCACAGTTGGTAAGGTTAATGCTGGTGGAATCAGCTACGTTGATGCTGGCTTGAACCAGATTTGAGTCCTCCGAAACGAGCTCAGTCCCTGTGTCATCATTGTCGTTGTTATTGACGTTCTTTTTACTAGTATTAACTGAGTTGTTACGGGAAAAAAAGTCCGAAATGTGCTTCTGCATGTTCTTGCTAGTCTTAAGGCCACGGCTCTACGCTGCTCATATCTCACTACGGCAGGAAGCACTTCCTGTAACTAGTACTTCCTGAGGACTTTACCCTTCTATATGAAACTCTTTCTTATTTGTCTTGTACATCTCAAATAATTCAAAATTCACCATAAGTACAGTACACACATTATTAATGTTTTTTAATTAATTTATTTATTTATCTTTTCCAGTTATATAGCATGCTATTCCCCAGCCCCCCTCAAGGGGGGGCTGTCGCTCTGACAGGGGGGCTGTGGCGGACGCAGCCCCCTATGTTCCCGCGCCTATGCCCCAAACACAGGGTCTTGCATTATTTTCACCTGCTTTTCAATGAACTTAACAAGATCACAGAATTTGGGTCTTTGCTGTGTTTGCTTCATGATGTCACATACAACAGATCTCCATCTTTCTCGGAGTTTGTACGGAAGTTTTGACACTATTAATTTCATGTTTGATGGTAAATCAAGTTTTGACATGTACTGAAAAGTTTGAGCAGCATTGTTACAACTTCTTAGATACAGTCCATAACTGTGCAGTGCTTTAGCATCGTCTGGTCTGATTGTAGCCCAGGTCAAGGCCTTATTCATATAAGCTGAAGCGATTTTAAACTCATTTCCAAAGTGATGTTTCAGCAGACGCTTTGCTTCAATGAAACCAGCTGTAGCATCCAGATGTAAACAGCTTCTGATGAGTTCTTTTGGTGGGCCCGCTGTAAACTGTTCAAGGAAATACAGTCGGTCCTCGTTACTGTCAGTCTTGTCTTCAATATTGTGTCTGAATGCCTGCATAAATAGCTGGAACTCTAATGGGTCACCACTGAAAACAGGAACTTCTTTTTAGGGAGTGATGTTTGAGATACAACAGACACAAGCAGATTTGTCAAGTCTGATTGTCTTTGTATTGAAATATCTGAATGTTCAGACTGGTCCCTTCCAGGAGTGGATTGTTTTCTTGCCTGTACATCTGTTATAGTGACCTTAGATGAATTCAGTTTCGTTTTTGGTTTTGCAGGTACTGCTGCTGCTGCTGTTACAGGTGGTGGTTGTGGTTCAGACATCTGATGCACACGCAGGGCTTTCTGTAATGGGGTTTTAGGCACTGCTCCTAGTTCAGCGAAGTGAGGTGGAGACAAGATAGACTCAATTCTGCTGCTTTCACTGGATTTAATTTCAACAGCTTTGGTCTTGTGACTTTGCAGATATCCTTCTAAATACTCATTCATGTCATCCTCTGTTTCACATTGTGGCTTCGTCTCTGGGCTTGGTTCAAATTCCTCCAACACCTTCAATTTACTGTTTGAAATAGCAAGATCTTCTTTTAATTGAAGTGTTTCCATTCTTGCTTGTAACTTCACTTTTTCCATTTCTATTTCATGCTTCTCCTTTAAAACCTTTGCCTTAGCCAATAAACCAGCTTTGTCAACTGCTATTTGAACTCGTGTAGATGAGACTGTAGAGGATACTTTTGAAGTCTTTGATGCAGTCTTAGATACTCTGGACACACTGTCATCGTCATTAACTAGTGTCTGTGGATCTATGTTTTGTTGTTTTAACCATTCATCAACATTAGCAAGGAATTCATTATATCTAGCCATTTTAGGTTCATACCAATCAAGATTTTCACTCTCTTTCACATCATCAGACAACAAAGCTTGAGTAGACTCATGACACAATTTAAAATCATTCAATATTGCGTGGAACGCAGCCACTTCTTTTTTCACATCATCAACATCAGCATTCTCACACATCATAGTTTTGATTTCATTCATTTTGCGAGTGCAATGCCCGAGTTTACCGCGCCGAGTTGCGCTGAGCGCTTTGAAAGACAGCTCGCTTTTATGGGAGTCTTGCTCTTCCAAGCCTGTGGCCTCTGGTGCCTCGCTTTGGCTTTCTTTATCAGACATGATTTCAGTTTATCTTAAGTCTTTCGTTTAAATTCGTTTCGAGCCTTTACAACAAAGCAAACAACGTCGGTATTCAACAGTTCAGTTCCGTATATTAGCCTACGCGCATTCATTTAGTTTCATTTGCACGCATCCAAGCGCTTAAACATAGTTCATTTTCGTTGCAGGCCTGTTTGTTTCCTTTTAGTTCAGTCAGCGATTCAAACAACGTTCATTAAACAGTCTATTCGATCGCATTAACATAGTCCCACGACATTAAAAGTGTCCGCTTCCAATAAACACGTCGGCATTCAGATCAGCAACGTTAACGTTAACGTTAGATGAGCGATTGCGCTGTTAACGTTATTGTCCATCCAAAACGTTATCCAAAGTCCCTCGAAATGTTTGCTCACCTGGGTCGTAGAACAATAAGTCACCAGGTTACTCACGCAACAGTTGAGACGATGATTTTCGGATAACGTTAATTCCAAACAAGTCTTGAAGTAATCCACAAGTCTTCAAGTAATCCACATTGGAAACGTTAATCCACACAGATGCAATATCCGACACTTCGGGACACAGTTTTTCAACTAATGTAGCGGCAACCTCGCAGCCACCGCTTCAGAGTAGAAGTATAGGTCAGATCAACGCGCGTCTTAGAAAAATAGAGGCATTTATTCGTCTAATAACTTAGGACATACAAACAAAAGCGCTCCCGCATCACGCGGTTGAAAAACTGTTTGCCATTTCCACTCTACCTGACTGGCAGGTGACGGCGCATATATAAAACGTCAATCAATCAGTTCAGCTACGTCACGCTCAACTAGACAGGAAGCGCAGCAAATAAGCACAATAAAACGAAAACATAAACATATTTCCAACTAAAGATTCAAACGTAAATCAGTATATAATCAGAATGCAAATAATGTTCATATAAATTGAGAAAAATAAAAAAAGGATGCAAAACGGCTCCTACATTGGCGAATGTAACGAGACTCAGCAACAACACCAAATTTTGGATAGGTGTTCCTCAGATACTGAATGACTTATGGACGTTGTTAGGTCCATTTTGGGGGGCTCAAGCCCCCTAAAATTCCCCAAGCCACCCTAACGCTGGGCAGATGATTTTCATTGTATGTAAATTACATCAATTCTTAGCGGTTATATTACTCGCGGAGTTAACGTCAGATACGCGATCTCCGGACACCATCGGATTCAGTAAGCTCCAAGCTTTTCAATGGTACCAGTCACTAATTGCTTTGATAAACGGTCCACGAGAAAGTCCACTTTAAGTACATGTGAAATTTCTTGAACTCTCCAGCTCTGCCTGCATCCACTGAGAGCATTTTTTTTTTTTGTTGCAACTGATGACAAACTATGCTTCAAATTGAGCAGGGAAAATAGTCTTATCTGAAGTTTGGTAGGCTATAGTCTGATCCAGCAAATTTCTAGGCAACATATTCTCCAAAAGATAAAACCATGAAATATAATTTAGCCTGTAGTCTATGCCAAATTAGTTTGTCCTACATGCATTGATGGACATATTTATTTGCTATAGCCTAGCATATATTTTAGCTATTGTATGCTCATTTTGCAGAATAAATGTTTGAGAAACTTTCACATTTGACTGTATCGTCCCTAGGATTTCAACTAAGCTAGTTGTTACAGTGCATTAGACTGAAATAAATATGCAGCTATATTTAGAATAGAAGAGCCTAGTTAATTTACACCAGTCATTGATGGAGATATTTGCAAACATCTCTCTTCACAAACCAGTCTGATGAATTGATTTAGACTAATTTTGTTAATAAAAATAGTCTAAGATATGAGATATTCTGATAAATGTCCTTCAAGTAATAAATAGTTGGCAAAAATTTTCGGCGCACGCTCTGCGCGCGCATCACTACTATAGCCCTCTGGGGCTAAGCCCCCCTTGACTCTCGATCCTAGTGACGTCCATGGAATGACTCATAGTAAAATTTTAAAAAATCTTGCTAACTGTCCAATGAGCAGGGCCGTAGCTACCATAGAGGACACCGAGGTCATGACCTCGGTATTTTTTTCATGAGTTGATGAGTATTTGATAAGGCCTAAATCAAATCTACCGTTTTTCACATTGAGCTATAAAAAATAATGTTAAAGATCGCAAATGAGCACCTGCCTATTTCTTGAAACAAGACAGAATGTTGTCCAGAAATCGCAGAGGATGTGCTATTAATAGAATAAGCGCTTCGAATGTGATATCACTGGAATGAATTTATGCTCAAACCCGAGACTGTCACAAATAGCCTAAATGCGGGCATTTATTTGGAGACTTGAAGATGCGTCTGCAAATGCCAACTTGTTGATGATAAGATAGTAGACCTATTGCATTGTAGCCTACAAAATATTTCAATTTGTTGAAATCTAGGATGGCTAATGCTTAGGCTATTTAACCTAACTGATTTATATTTCTTATGTTGATTTGTCATTTGATGCATGATCTTCAATTAAGTTGAATTTAATTTTGTGCACATAGATGTTTGTTTCTAGGCCTCATGCCACATATTGTATGTAACAGGAGTAGTAGCCATTTGCCAGTATTACCATGGTCTGCAAGCTGGTGAAAATACTACTTTTTGGTGCACAAGATTTATAGGCCTACTTAACATGGATCACTCTCAAAATATTCAATGGCATTAGATAGCCATTGAATTGATTGTTATAACAACCTGTGAAAATGCAGGAAATTGCATCAGAATTAGTAAAAATTCCTGGGGGAGAACCGCCTAGACCCCTGTTTATATTGCATGGTGCACTATGAAATTTTCCCCGTGAGTGAGCATTGTAAACCATTTTTGACCTCGGTATTTGAAAAATCCTGGCTACGGCCCTGGAAATGAGAGGGTGAATATGGCCTTTGTAAAAATCATACCTATTTTTTAAAAAATGCTCTGACAGTATGATAACAATATCAACAAAAGTTAATGCACAGACAGGACTTCAAAATCCACATGTGACTAGGAAAAATACTCAGATAAATTTGTCTCACTTAGTTTTTGTACAAGAAGCCCTGAAAGGTGGAGGTGTCCAAACACGTATAGAATTTATAGCCATTTTCAAAGCTTTGGAGGGGGAAAATAAAACCAGATACATCTGATCTGAGCTGATTTTTGAATTCTACAGGAAAATGTGTTTCTATTCACATGGTTTCACTATTGTGTGTGAAATACTGAAAGAGCCAGCAATGTTGGAAGTTGAACAAAAGGCTTGTTCACCAAAATGCTTAAAATTACTTGAAATTTCAAATGGCTGTACTTTTGCAACCATTAGTGATACAGACTTACTATTTCAGATTCAAGCATAGGTTGAGCATACAAACAACTGTAATTTTTTTCAGATTTTTCAGAGAGGGTGACCGGTCTGTCACTGGTTGATTTCACACAGAATGACCCATATGACTTTAAAAAGTTACTTCTCTGATATGCTAATTCTGTGAAAACTGCATTTGGGCCTATTGTCAGTAAAGACATGAAGCTGCATTTTTAATCTTCCCTTAATGTTTGTTGCGATGTAATAAGTTTCCATAGCATTTTTAGTATCTAGAAAGATAAAATACTCAGATATTGACAACAGTTTCTACATTAGTGTGTTTTTCTAGCCTGGCTTGCTGACCACGTTCGGAAATGACAGGAAGTATGGGCAGGCCCAGGCTAGCGCTTTTCATTTTCTGACTGATATAAGTGTCTCTGCTGATATGAATCTGCTGTAAGCAGTGCCATCTAGCGGTCATACACTGTTCTACAGTGTACACCCACTTGATCATCACTGAAATAAAAGTCAAATGCATTAGTATTTTCATTGTATTGGCATCACACAATTTTTCCTCTCCATTTCAATATAAACAATTTAACAGTTACAGTAGGTCTATGTCCAAAAGTACCAGATACCACAGTTAAGTTTACAATAATATAATAGTATCTCAAGTTAGATTAGGCCGACAAAATTTCTGTATCTTCCCATTTTCATAACAATTTGGTAGTTCCCCTTAATGAATATACGGGGATGTTTGTTTCTTCTTGTATGTTTATTTGTTTATTTATTTTTATCTCCCTTCAGAACGCCATTCTCTTCTCTGATTGGCTGCTAGGTGGCCATTAATTCCAGATAACCGGCTACTTTGGAAGTAGTTCCAAAAAATAACTCATCTAATAACTGATTACCGTTCCATATGAATGCCTTTCAGAATGGTAACTATAACAACAATAAGCAACCCTGTAGATCTACTTTCAACTGAAAGTAGTACCCAAACCGAACAGGTTAGCTTCTTTTAAATTTGAGTTGCATATTTCTTTTACGTTTTATACGCTTCTTCAAATATACGAGAGATAGATAGATACGGGAGATAAGCGGGATAACGACCTCCGAGGTGTCCAGTTATTATTTATAATAACAACCGTTACCGGCCAATAAGCGAAGCTGATTAGACAAGCTGTCCAATCGTTTCAAACCAGAACTGAATGCCCCCCAAACCAGAACTGAATGCGCCCCCACCCTATAATCGTGTCAGGTTAAAGAACCTCCAGACCATGAATACGGATGAACAGCAGTATGATGGGCGGGCTATGTCCCTTCGATTGAGGGATCTTTGTTCATTCTTCTAACAAAAGGTTTACAACTCATCCAGATAGTGGGGTTTTCCCCATCATGGACATCAATCTTGCTCCTGTCATAGGTTTTCATTTAGTAGAATTGAGATCAAAATCAGATTTTGGCCTGCCTGTTATCCATATTAACAGACCTGCTAGGTGAAAAGCCTTTGCTTGTGCATGTACATATTAATTTCACTATACAAAATGTTGAGGTCTTCAGGAAGAAGCTGGTACTGTAGGGAGAATGCCTGAAAAGGTTCTGGAATTTTTAGTTGACAAAAGGGTTAGCAAAATAAAATGTTTTGCTTTGAGCTATCAAAAAAAAAAAAAAAAAAACACACAGGCGCGGGCCTACCTCATGAAAATGTTTTTGACACCAACTCAATATGTTTTGGAAAAGGAAATACAGCCTTGTATTGATACAAGAGTGAAAGAGAGACTATTCTTCTTTGGAATAGTGAAATGAAATATGCAAATTCTGGTGCTTCCTTTTCGCGATCTCCAACATTCATGAGGTTTAGAACACATGTAAATATTTTGTCCATTTGCTTATGTTTTTCTAACCATCCTCACAATCTCACAATCATAAAAGATTTGCTACGCTGCACACAGATCTGCTACCCCATCTGATGTCAAGTCTGTTGGAAGGGATTTTAAGAAACACTGCTGTACAGTAGACAAAATTTATTTTGCAAATGCGCTTGTGGATCGCCAGTCACCTTCATGCTGTGTATTAAATGACCGGCAAGAAAACAGCGGTACCGCTTTGAAAGCGAAACCAAAAACTTTACTTTTCGATATCATTGATTGAAAGCTTGATATAAGTTGAAGCACATAAATAACTGCAATGCCTCAATGTTGAAAAATGGTAGTAGGCTAATATTTCCAATGTTAAAATAATTATCCATAATCCATAATTTCGAGATCGAAAAAAAAAAAAGCTATTATTTGAGATGTAACAGTTTTAAAAAGGCATGTAATTGCATGTGGCAAAATATGACAGTGCAGAAGTGGTTTTCTGATGGTCTACTAATGCCCAAGGGAAGTAATAGTATTTCTATCTCTGTAAGATAAGTTTATTTTTGTAGCAAACCTTTTTAGGACCCCCTGGCAATGTGCCAGGGACCCCTGGGGGAGCCCGCCCCCTGTTTGAAAAGCAATGGTTTATATAACAACTGCATTTCGTCGCACTGTACTCAATGGCTGAAATGACAATACAAACCACTGGACTTGATGTCAACATCAAGGTACAGTATAAGAAGTCATGTGCCTACAGCTATAACATTGTACAACAATAGAGTGAAAATGTCTGTATTTCCCTGACATCCATTGCCTCTCTGTCATCTACCTCAAACCACTGATATATATACCACATATCCTTATTTTTACTTGCTTATTTATTATTATATATATTTTTGAAAGGTTTTCTATTGTCTTGTATCTTATGGTGTGTGTTTCTTCTTTCGGATGAGACATTAAACCGAGGTCCTGACTCACAGTGGTCATAAAAGATCCCATGACACTTGTCGTAAAAGAGTAGGGAGTTTCCCGGTGTCCTGGCTAAAGTCCCAACCTGGCTCATTCAATCTGGCCCCTAATCATCCCCCATCTGTAATTGGCTCATTCATCCATTCCCTCACCACCTCTAGCTTGTGTGTGGTGAGCGTTCTGGCGCATAATGGCTGCCGTGTATCTACCAGGTGGGTGCTACACATTGGTGGTGGTTAGTGAGGTCTGTGAGCTCTTTGAGTACCAAAGGGTAGAAAAGCGCTATAGAAATGTAATCTATTATTATTATTATTATTATTATTATTATTATTATTATTATTATTATCATTTGTGTTTGTGTTTTTTTTATGCTGTTCTGTAATGTGTCTCTCAGCCCTTTTCTCTTGGGCTAATTATATGTTGTAAAACAAGCAACAATGACCACATGAATTTCCCCTGGTGGTGGGATAATAAAGTTTACCTTGTACCTTGTACCTTGATGGTGAAATATTCTTTCATTACACTGTAAACACTCAATGTTATTGGTTTGAATTAACAATACAACTTGAGCTGACCACCCACACTTCCTGTGTTTTTATCAAAAGGAATTCAGAGAATGCAGGGGGGGTGTCTTCATGGTGTAGCTTGACTACATGATGCACTCGACCACCACTTGTGTCTCTGTGTTTTCTGAGGGTTGAAGCAAGCAGGGTCTGAACCATGGCTCTTAATATCCCAGGTCTCATAGCCATGATAGGCTTCTATGCTGTAGTTTTGGCCATAGGAATATGGGCGTCCAAAAAGGGGAAAGCGAAGAGCACCACTGGGACCATCACAGAAGTGGCTCTTTTAGGAGAGCGCTCCATAAATCTGGTCGTGGGGATTTTCACAATGACCGGTGAGTGAACTGTCAGCAGTTCTGTGTAGCTTAACTTTAATTGTAGGACAAGGACATCAGTAGCCTATGCAATTCCCTCCAGTTTTCTGCATGGGATTCTGGCCATTGACTTTGTTCGCATGGGACGCATTACGTCCATCAAATTTTGTGTCTGCACAAACAGATGTATAGAAGGAGAATGGGGTGATGTTCTTCATTTATCTGAGGTGCTGGAACTCCCACCGCTGTCCCACCAGTGGGAGCAACTAATTACAAAGTTACTAGTTACTGTAATGAATTACATTTTGCAGCAGGGGCGATTCTAGGTTCTGAACTTTAGGGGGCTCAGCCCCTAGAGTTGATAGTGGCTCCTGGTTTGAACATCATGCTTTCCAATGCTTAGATTTACGCATTTTTAATCAAAACAACCAGCTACGAAATCGATCTAACCACAAGCACTGACATGCAGCCCCCGTAATGTTGTCACTTCATAAGACCTAAATAATGTTTGTAAACACTTATATGCAGAGGTGGCATCACATGTTTTAAAGTAGTATTGGCAAATTTTCATGGTGATTAGCCTAAAATGTTTTAGACGTACAGTAGGCTCATTATAAATGCTGGTCATACTGGTGGAGGAGGAATTGGGTTTTTCATGGACATCATATTGCTAATGTCACAGAATAGGTCTACCCAGCAGTTGTGAATCAAAGATGGTATATTATTTGATAAAGTAGGGATAGACTTATCGGGGGTCTGGGGGTACTCCCCCAGAAAAAATTAGAATAGATGGATGTTTTTTCCTGCATTTTGGTACATTTTATTATTAGGCTATTTTTTAAATTATCCTATTACTTTAGCACTTCATGTGAGATTTGAAGTTTGATGTTGCACTAAAAAGTAGTATTGCCGGGGAAATACTGGAAATACTGAGGATGACAGCCCTGCTTGAATGATATGTTCAGCTCCATGGTAATAGTAAGGATAATACAAGGCCTACTGTATGAGAAAAGATTGTTTATTTTGGAGCGTTAATGCTCTGGTGAAATGTGAATAAGGGAAAACTTCACTCTAGGAGCATTAGACATTTTGCTACTGTAGTTATCATTGGCTCTCTGTAAATCAAACATAGGCTTCATTCTTGAAATGGAATTAAAAATCTATCTAGATTCTTTCCAGTGTATCAGTTCACTATCCATGCCTTAGATTCTTGAGCAAGGTTAGGCTCTTTGCCTTTCAGGGTAATTATCATACTTTTAAGCTGTAGTTTCAGTTATTACCTTTGCCACGGTGCCACCTATAGGCAAATGACTTCCAATAGCTTTAGAATAAAAATAAATAAATAAATAAATAAAGTTGAAAGCATGTATTTTGATATTTTATTCCTAGTTTATTGCGCAAAGAAGAATGAAGGTGCAATAAGGCTGCATCATATTCCTTTCTATCAGGGGTAGTCCTAACCTCTATGATGACCTGGGTGAACAGGCACCTTATCTGTCACCCCTCCTATTGCACAGGTATGGCCCTTGGTAATAGAATATTTGGGTAATAGAAAATTCATCTGTTCAAATTGTAGGTCTATCATAATGTCCAGTATTTTTTTGTTGTTGTTGTTTGTTTTACTTGAGCTCTTGGTTACTAGATGGAACTCCAGCAGCCAATTAAGCCACCAGATAAAGATAGTTCCCTGTAAAAAATATGGGCGCTCTGTATTGTCTAGCAAGTACTTCACAAGTGGTACCAGTGAATTCGCCTGGTTGTCTAGTTTATTTTGATCCCAAATACTATGTAGGATCAGATGTAGGATAATATGTAGGATCAGATATACCCATACCAAAGCTTCCAAAAGACAATGAAGCAAACCTGTGTCACCCGCGATTAATTTATTTGGCACTCGCGTACGCAAAAAAATAAATAAATAAAAAAATGTCTGTGATTTTTAGGGGGGCTGAGCAAAATTTTAGGGGGGCTCAAAAATGGCCTAAAATCGCCACTGTTTTGCAGTAACTAAGTAACGTAACGTGCTACTTTTAAAATATCAGTAACTTGATTGTAACCCTAACTAAGATTTATGTAGACACATGACAACCTCAGTGTCTCTCATCACAAAATCACTAAATATTAACTATTAACCAAAGCCTATCTGCACCAAAGGGAAGGTAGGTAACGTGTCCAATGCCCAGTAGCCTACAACCCTGAATGTGTTTCTGTGTAGGAGTCTGGATGAGCAGGAGGTAGTGAAGTTACTTTTTTAAAAGGAGTAACGAGTTAAAATTCAAAGCGGTAAATAAAGTAAAGTAACGAGTTACTTTTTTTGTATTATCTTACCCAACACTGAATCATTGAACTGAATGCAGCACCAGAATACGATAGGCAATCGGTCATTTTCAGTCAATCATTTGTCAATAGCCGAGATCCCAGTCCCTTGTACAAAGATTAGTGTAGACCAAGGGGCTGGTTATGACCAGCATTTATACACCTTGAATAATGGTAAAACTTTTTGTTAAATATTTGGTTGGTGTGCAAGGATACTGATTGCAAGTGTCTGATTCAGACTGGCACTGTACAATTTAGTTTGAATGTTTCACGGTTTTATATGATTGCTATATTTTTGTTTTTTTTGTTGTTCTTTTCATGTGAGATCTGCATATAAGAAAACACAGCAAAACGTTACATGGACCCTACTCTCCGGATGTGTATCATATTTATTTCAAGTACAGTTGAAACTTGATATTTACACTTTTGGAAAAACAAACAACAACAACAACAACAAAAAACGTTTTTTCTTTACAGTTGAATAATAAATCAGAGTACTAGGTCAGTAGATGCTACTTTATCAATTTTATTTGTTACATGTCAAAATAAAGAGAGATCAGTCAAAATGTATAATAGTATGAATAGTAGTAGGCTATTTAGTACAATGACATTGACACAATTTTCAGTTTGAGCCTAAAGGTTCGTGTATTCGTCTCACAAGGTTGTCACAACAGTTTGACAAAACTGGTGTGACAGGGCCATGATTTATCAAGAAAACCGAGGCAATCTGTGACACATTGATATTTTGAAGTTTTTCACTTAAAAAAAAATGCAAAAGTGAAACATATGGTAAGGTTAAGAAAACCTCAACCATAATAATATAAGATTAAAGTCAATGTAATGACATTAGTTTCTGTTCAATGTAAACACAACTGGATAAAAACCTATTTTTTAAGGTCTTCACATTTTGCTTAAAAAAAGTATGTAGTTTTACTACTAACTGAAAAAAAAAATTAAATGAAGAATGGCATTTTAGACATCTAGATTGACAAAAAAAAACCTTTAACTTATCTTTATGGCTGTGTTTTGGGATTTTTTGGCAACTCAGAGAGTTTTTGCCAATGTACAAAAATAACAAGGTTTTCGATATGTTATTACTCAGGACGCACTTCACATTTGCCATTGTCTGATTGTTGTCATAGCCTCCTGGGTTGGAGGAGGCTTCATACTTGGTATAGCAGAAGCCGTCTATAATCCAAAGAAGGGACTCATCTGGGCACAGATGCCATTGCAAGATTCATTCTCATTCATTATTGGTAAGTGAGTCTGTTAAAATACTCTACAGTTCACATATTGTAGAAATTGGCCATACAATGCAAAATATGTGGTGAAAATGGACGATTAGGCTAATAATGCTAATTAGGCTAATTTAAATAATTGCTCAACATACTGTATGTATGCAATAAAACTTTGGTGTACTCAAGACTGCCAATTTCACCTTGTTGGCTACTGGACTATTGTGGTTTTCTCTACGTCTTCAGCACTTTGAGAGGCAATTCGGTCGATAAATGTGCAATACAAATAAAATTTGCTAACTTACTTGAGAAAGAAAATGAGAGCTTAATTGGTAAAGTGAGAGAGCATACTTTACCAGAATGTGCAAGATTTAGTATTTTAACATGGAGTAGAACATAGAGTGAAGGAAATGAATTTCTCCTTTGCACTAATCAGCAAAGTCATGTTTTAATCACACATGTTTTCCCTCCAATTCCTGTCATTTGTTCTTTCTCCACAGGTGCTTCACTATTTGCAAAACCAATGAGAGAGAGGAAGTATGTGACTGTCATAGACGCATTTGAGATCAGATATGGCAAAACTATGGCTGTTCTAATAACCATTCCTGCCCTCATTGGAGAATTGGTTTGTGTGACGTGTGCTCTCACATCTTTGGGTAAAGTAACCTTTTACAATCCACAGCCTGTATGGAAACCATTTAAAGGAATATTCCACCTTTTTATGAAAATGGGTTATCCAACCTCTTCTCAGGAGTTAAATATGTGGGTAAAACAAGTCTGGCAACCCCAATTTTTGCAACTCTATGGTTACTTTACTTCTTACTTTAAAGCTAAAATTGGTAGCCTGACACGCCAGACTATAACATCAATGTATAGTCTGGAGATGAGTGATAGACCCTGGGTAAAACGGCTAATACTAAACAGCGCGACTAGCAACTACCAAGGGATTTAAACAACGCTAAGCCCGCCCAAAAACTCACTGTCCAGATATAACGATGTGATTAGCTAAACAGCACGATATCTGAATACAACCTGGGTTGACAGACTAGGAAAACGTATGCTTTGGGAGCAATAAGCTTTTACCCACATGTCTAACTTAGATTAGAGGGTGAATAATCAATTTTCATAAAAAGGTGGAATATCCCTTTAAAACATCACATCTGACTTTAGTGTTTATGATACAACAAACATTCAAAACTTTATTCTGTCCAATCTTTTGTATGTATTTGGAATGTCTTTGGTGTTCACTATCTGCAAACATTTGTGCTGACTTTTCTGAATACTCCTTCCATTTTCCCAGGTGGAATGATTGGTACAGTGCTTGATCTCCCGCATGTCTACTCTGTGATGTTATCTGCAGCTGTAGCCGTCATCTATACTCTCCTAGGGGGCTTATACTCTGTGGCCTACACAGATGTGATTCAGTTGACCTTTATCTTCGTTGGTCTGGTGAGTTATTATGAAAAGACGTGAATGAAGCAAGCACTCAACAAGCACTTTCGTTTCACCTCACAGATGTTTCGGGCGAGCACCCTTCTTGTGAGATCCCCACGACAGCAGACATACAAGCAGAAATGCAATTGAAATTGCAGTTTAAATTGAGGTGCTGTGACTTACTGTAAATGGGCTTGGATACAATACATCTCCTGGATGCACTGGGAAACATTATCAGTGAGGTAAATTGGGCTCAATGGTGTTTTTTGCCCCCAAACGGCACCTTCCTAGCAGCACTGCCTAAGGAACTACCTTTACCCTATCCCTAACCCCAACCCCCTCAACCCTCATCCTAACCCTAAGTGGAGGTAGCCTGATTGCCATCGACTTTCAAAGCTCTGGGAGACTTTGGTCTGACCAAGAGCATATAGCGCTATAATTTCTGAAAACACATAGTTGACCCGCCTCCCTCTAATGCCTCGGTTTGCTACTGGTCGATGTTAGAAAATTTTAGAGAATGCTTTCTGAGTTCCCCATTTTTAGGGAACTCAGAAATCTGTTCAGATCAGCAGTTGGCCAGTTACCTCACTCACGTCAGATGATGCGCTACTAACTTTAAGGCACTTCCGCGCAACGATCTGATGTTGAAGCCCTTCAGAGCGATTTCAAGCCCAATATTCTCTAACTGAACCAATCAGGGCTGCTGGCTGCTGTAGAGGGTGTGACGTAGTGAAGAAGCAACTGTTTTGAATCCAACCAATCCAACAAACGTAACCAGTGTCATCGGTTGGTTTCGATGTGATTGGCTGAAGTGTACGTCAATTAAATTAATGGACAAGCCGTTTGTCCAGTTAGATTCAAGGATTTCTGGCTCCTGAAATAACTCGTCTATCGTTGATCATCAGATGTTCGCGCGTATGTTAGTAAGGTAAGTTGGCCAGACCAGCCACATCAAAACCAAAGGTGTTACGTCACTGGGAGGGCGTGTCAGGCTAAAGGGGAGGCACTGTTGAGGGCAAAAAATATCATAGAACATAAAGCGGGGTCACTGGGTGATTTGGATCTTTCAACAGCTGAGGTTGATCAGACCCTTGCAGTCCCAACAGCAACCATCAAGAGATCAGCCCCCTTTATAGGTTCTCAAAGAAACCTTTTTTGGCGGCCTGCAATAACAACAAATAATCTCTGTAAAGCTGTTAAAACTGTACATTGCTTCATCAAAATCCTTGTTGTGAATCATGTTGTGATGTGTTTTTTCTGTTATCCTATCAATTTCTCCTCTAGTGGCTCTGTGTTCCGTTCATCTTCTTGAATCCCTTCTCTGTTGACATCGGCAGCACAGCCTTCAATTACACCTATCAGCCACCATGGATTGGTCAGCTGGAGACCAAAGACATCCCTGGGCTGGTGGACGACTGGCTCACAGTGGTAAGGTGAAAATTATGCTGTGGTACCGTGGCGGTAATGGTCCTTATAAGTTGGTTGCCAACCACCATGAAATCCCAAAGACCATGGCTCCGCGAGCTAGAGCGCCGCGCCATAAATCTGGGGACCTGGGTTCGAGTCCGACCCGAGGTCATTACTCGATCTTTACCCATCTCTCTCTTCATTGCCCTATCAAATTAAAGGCAAAAAGAAAATGAATGGATACACATTAAAAAGAATAAATGACTATGGACTATAGCCATATAGACAGTGTATTATAACCCATACCTTTACATTTGTGCATTTAGCAGACGCTTTTATCCAAAGCAACTTACAAAAGAGGGATAACAATCAAGCTGCAACACAGTACAAGTAAATGCCTACTGGGAGTGCCATTTGCTAATAGGAGAGCAAGTGCAAGAGTGCATTCCAGGTAATTTACGGAACTAGGACAAGAATTACTCTTGAAAGAGCTGGGTCTTCAAGAGTTTCTTGAAAGCAGATAGAGTGCCTGTTGTTCTTATCAGTTGTCTATGTTCCCACAGCTCTATGTTCCCACAGCCCTATATTCTCACATTTCTAAGAGGTTTTTTTTCTTTCTTTCTTCAAAGTCTAGTTTAGTTTTGCATCCACATTCTACAACGATTTTATATTTATCCACCTCAGCATTTTTGAAATCGACCTCAGCAATCATTTTTGGAATCTGTTTCAGAATCCTCCATTCTAATGTGAACGGAAGGGCTAAATGGATAAACATTTCCTGTGTTGGTGTAGACATGCCCTTATCGGAACATATTGCTGTGGGAAAAAAAACTTTGTAATGTGAGAGCATGTGGGGCTGTGGGAACATAGGGCCCAATTTCCCAAATTTCCTAAAAAAATGTGGGAACATAGGGTTGTGGAAACATAGGGCTGTGGTGACATAGGGTCTAATTTCCAAAAAATCAAAAATAAAAATTCTTAACAAATGTGGGAACATAGGGCTGTGGGAACATAGAGCTGACCCCGACTATTCCATCAGTTAGGAACAATGGATGAAAAGAGCCTACATTGACCTGTGCGAGGTGTTGGTCGTTCTAAGCCGCAATTCTTGGTTGAGCTGAGTGATTGGAGGTTAGCGTATGGTTTGATGATGGCTTTCAGGTAGACTGGAGCAGTTCTGTCCAGTACTCTGTAAGCCAACATTAGTGACTTGAATTTGATGCGAGCAGCCATGGGCAGCCAGTGGAGCTCCATGAACAGTGGAGAGACATGTGCTCTCTTTGGCTGGTTGAAGACCAGGCGTGCAGCAGCCTTCTGGATCATCAGTCGTGGTTTCACCGCACAGGCTGGTAGACCTGTTAGAAGGGCGTTGCAATAGTCGAGGTGAGAGATAGCCAGCGTCTGAACCAGGAGCTGTGTTGCATATTGAGTAAGGTACGCCCTGATTTTCCTAATGTTGAACAGAGAGAAATGGCACGACCTAGCAACAGCAGCTACATGATCCGTGAAGGTCAGCTGGTCATCAGTTACTCCCAGGTTTCTTGCAGCTTTGGTAGGAGCAACAGATAGGGAGTCTTATCTTAATACTGATGTTGTGGTGCAGGGTTTGCTTGGCTGGGACGATCAGCAGTTCAGTTTTTGAGGGCTTCAGTTGAAGGTGCAACCCATAGCATGGTCCTGTCCGAAGTAATGGAGCTTACGGCAGGACAAAGAAGAGAATTTGATGCAACATACATAGATTGAATAGCAAGCCAGCAGTATAAGTTGCTAATTGAATTGGGCGCAGAAACTTTTTGCCTTTTAAAGGAAAGCTCTGGAGTAAATTTAAGCATAGCTCGGTTGCATGAGCCCTTTAACAGCAATGTATTTCGCATTGAATGAAAGAATTTCGAACAGCATAGACCTAACGCGAAACACGTTACACTGAGTCTATGGCACCTCACATCTTACTTTCGGTTTAGAATAATGAGGATCCATTGATTCAGTAGCCCCATTTACATGGACATTTCTAATCCGACTAGAAGTGGCAGAACAGCCCAATCGGACTAGAAATTAACCATGTAAACACCCTGAGCGGATTAGAATTTCTGATCCGATCAGAAGAGGTGGTGTAGTCCGCTTACAGTTACCATGTACACACTTATTCGGGTTGGATTGGGACTGGTGTTTATGACATGTTGTGTTTATGTCCGCGCGCATCCATCTCCGTTAACGTTAACAACTTAGAAATGGCAGTCCGCAACTGGTCCGTAGAGGAAGCCAATCTACTACTAGATATACTTAAGGAAGAAAAAATAATTTAAAAAAATGGATGACAGGAAAGTCAGGCATAGTGACCTCTTCAAACCCGTATATAACCGTACGAGTGAGGCCGGGTACAATCGCTCAATTGAACAGATAAAAAACAGATGGAAAGCGCTAAAAGCCGGGTATGTGAAGGCCAAAAAAGCCGTAGAAAAAAGCGGAGCAGCACCGACTGTTCCCTTTTTACGAGAAAATACATGACTTCATCGGTGACCGGCCTCTTATGAATGTCAGCGACAGTGGCTTGGATGTGGGGTTCAATGAAGACGTACTGGAACCAACATCTGGTAAGTGTCAACCTTCTGCATAACCAACTTTCGCAGAACTGCTAATCATGCTAGCCATTTTATAACCGTGTCTTCGAAGAAAGATCTTTCTAAGCTTCTAGGCAGTGACGGACTGACTGGATAGTCTTTGTGGCATTCGCACCCACACAACACACACAACTCACCATACAGATATAATCCATGATTTAAACTACTGCCCCAAAACACACCAATGCACATAAAACATAGAGCCAGCCGCTCCAAAATAATAAAAAAAAAAACAATGAGCCTTACCTTCATGCAGTTAACAAAATACGAAACACCTTGCTTGTCTCCGCAACCTTGTCTATAGCAGTGTCATTACTAGCCAACTAGTAGTGCTAGTACAGCTAGCTGCATTTGAGTTGATAAATGACAAATATTTTTCACTGTCAGTGCTCGACAGGAACAATACACAATCAGACCTGTCTCGATTGCATCACTGTCTTCCACATAGATACACCTGTAATGTACCTGATGCTATTGCTATTTGAACAAAAAACAATAATTCCAAAACCTTGTTCTATTATTTTTGCAGGAAAACAGTCATCTGGATATGGGAGGTTGCTCCAAAGTTGGACGGAGCAACAGAATGCTGCTTTGGATAGAATGGAGAGGGAGCAGAGGCTGAGTGAAGAGCGGGAGGACAGAAGGATGGCTAGGTTTTAAAAACATTACAAATTTTGGAAGAATCTACGCGTTCAACCTAACGTCTGGTTGGACATTTATTTAAGGGCCTGTCAGCTTTGCTGCCCCAGCTAACTCGGGCTCAGCAGTACCAGTTTCCTGTCAGCCAGTCAGCCACTCACACACATCAGCCTTACTACCATAAGAGACCCGACTCAAACAAAAGTGCTTCAAGTTCTGTCTTACTACCAACTAGAGAGACCCAACTCAAATGAAAGTTCTGATTATTGTCTGTATGACAATTAAAAAGAACTACGATAACTAAAAAGAAAGATTTTGAATAATCAGTAAAGGAATGAGAGGAGAATAAGTAAATTAACCAGTTAAAGAAATAGACATACGTTTATGTGAGAATATTGTTATTTATTGTATGTATTGTATTCTTGTATTGTTATTTATTGAATTCATCAAAGTGTCATTTATTTATTGTTATTTTAATGTACTGACTATTTACACCATTAAAGCTAATATTTCCAAATTAATGTAGATGACCCTGGCGAAGGGGGAAGTGAGTGGCCATATATCTTGTTATCAGTGCCCTTTCGTGGCTACCTTGCTCATTTGCTGCAACATGTGCTGGCTGTGCAGGGTGAGGGTAGATTCCATCTACAATAGCAGGCTCTTCCAACCAGTTAACTAGCCTGGGAGTTCCCATGCTCCTTTGCACGCTTATTTCATTTCACTCTGCAGAGCAGCATGGAGACCATGGCCGTTTTTCTCGCTTGGTTTCGGTATCCAATCGCAGAACAAAAGGGGATTTGTACGGCCCTCGATTGCATTTTACGTCACGTGGTATTTTACGTCACTCTGGTATTGGCTCCGAGGTATGTACAGACGCTATGATAGACATTCGTAGCGCCCAATAAACGGCTATGGACAATTGTAAACGATGCTTCCGCTACGAGAAATGCAATAGGTAGGTCCCCAGACTAAATATCACTTGTGATTTTAGTTTGGCATTCGCCAGGCTACCAGTTAACGTGAGGTTGGCAAAAATTGTGCAAAGCACAGCAGGTAGCAATGACTGAAGGTGTAAATGTAAAGTGGAAGTCACTACGTTTCAGAAGTCGCCATCTTGCCTTAAGTATTCCAAAAGTATTTTCCGCCCCAACCCTGAGTGAACTGAGATATACATTAAATGATTCCTCCTCTGGAGTTAACTGTGGGGAGTTGATGTAGCCTTTAAGCAGCCATGGCAGTAGTGGATAAGCAGGATCACCAACGATGACAAGCCTGATGCTCTCTCCCTCAATGACTATTACCCTTAAAATAGGTATAGATAAACATTACTTAAGCCCCGTTTCCATTGACCGCTAAAGCGTGCCGTGTCGAACCGTGCCGAGCTGGTACCACAGTATCTTTCATTTTCCACTGGATTAAAAGTACCGTTTGGTTGCTATAGTGACAGTGGAGTAAACTATGGTAGCGTCACCAACGTGAAAAGACGGCAAGAACAATCGCTACAGTGAATGAAATAAATCGGTTTTTATTTCATCTTGGTAAGTGGCTGTTTGCCACATACAACACCTTTATTTGGGGAAATGACATTATTTGCCTTGCCATCAATCCTGTCGTGCTAACACTGCTAGTTAACTGCTGAGCTAGCTGTCAAGGGCTTGTTTAGAATGTTAGCATTATGACGCTAGCAAGAATAGCAACCACTCAAGCCACACGTCATAATATAGTACCAGTTCAGCACGCTTGGTACCTCGACTGAAGGTGGTACCAGCTGGTACCAAAAATCGTACCAGTTCCATGGTACCAGTACCAGATTTTGCCAGCGGAAATGCAAAATAAGCGATCCGAACCAAACCGAGCTGGTACCATGCAATGGAAATGGGGCTTTAATGACATGGTCAGATAGCCTATGTTTTGAGGCTTATGATGACACTATCTTTTTGAGGGCCCAGAAATGATTTCCTTCATTCTTCATTTGTGATATGCATTCCGAAAAAAGGTGTTGATTTCACCAATGCAAATAACAAAAAAGGGAGTTTTATAGATAGTACCTTAAAGGCCTAATATTTAGGCTAATCTAAAAATGGATTTTGGATCGATGTAAATGGCATGGGGCCTACGGCAGCCTAAAATTTATAACAGTCCTTGCAAGATTGCTCTCTGTGTTCGCACAGTTGAAGCATTCTGAGCTTTGAAGATGCGAAAGTCTGCGCTCAAGACGCACTTTTTAATGTTGCGCTCTCTCCATTAGTGACCTTTTTAAATCTGATTCAGACAATGAGAGGCATGTTATCTATTACACCTATTGAAATGGTAATTCATCAAACGTTATTAAAAATGATTTCTTTGTAAACGCACACCTTATGACGTGCACACGGCGATCAAAGCACACTTGCCGAAAAGAAAAAGCTGTCGTGGCACGCGGTGGTATTAATAAATTGCATGAAGTTCTGAGTGTGCCACGACACATTTTTCTTTTCGGTAGTCCTTCAGGAAATTATGCAAGATCATGAAACCTATATTGCCAGAGATACCGTCAGGAAGCCGATCCTGTTGGCGATGAGGGTTGCCATGGTTTTACATGGTACAAGTTGGGCAGCAGCGCTTGTAGGCTATATGTTTTGTAGGTAAAGAAATGGTACAAGGACCAATAAAAGATCTTATACAGTACGCGTACCAATAGAGGAGGCGGCCAAATTCGGGGCGACGTACCATCTGCCTAATGTGATGGGCATCATAGGCACTCATATCATATTGGCACCTTCAGATGGGCATAAGGATGTTCTTAACCGTAAAGGCTGGCTGTCACATGCGCTCTCTCACAGATCAAAACTGTTGCAGAAATATATCGGCTTAACATAACTTTCACATCTATCGATACCAATAGCATCGTAGTCCACTGGATTGCCAGTCCGCCTTTGGTCTCACCTTAGGCAGTAGATGCGCCTTTTCAAAGAGGGCTGAGTTGCGGAGCACACTAGCATCAGGTGCACTGCCAAGCATCTTGCAGATGATGTTTCAGAAGCTGGAAACAAATTTTCATTTTTTTCAACAAAAAAAAAAGCTTACCAAAATCTATGGTCAACAACTGCCTGAAGCACATAGGATGCCCAGCCTTTACGGTTGACAAAATCCCTGTGGCCATCTGAAGGTGCCAATATGGGGATGTGTGTGCCATCTATGATGCCCATCACATTAGGCAGATGGTATGTCGCCGCGATGTGAAGGGGCTCCTCTATTGGTACCCGTATAAGATCTTTTATTGGTCCTTGTACCATTTCCTTACAAAACATGTACAGTACACAAATTTCTTCACGGTACTTTTATGGACCCCAAACTGATTCGCTATGACTCTATACTCGGCGCTGCTGCCCAACTTATATAAAACCATGGCAACCCTCATCTCCAACGGGATCGGCGTCCTGACCGTCACTATCTCTGGCAATAATATAGGTTTCATGATTTCGCATAATTTCCCAAAGGACTACCAACTCATTCTAAAATTTTATCGCCATTCCTGGTCATTGAACTGCTGTAGCACCACTCTCTCCCACCAATCTTGGCTACGCACTCGCATCCACAGGTGTCTCGTTTGCGTTGGTGGAGGTGGAAGACATATAATAGTGAACGGGCGAGATATATACGGTGCCGAGCTATTCTCCTCCTTCTTAATAGAAGGAGCTGGGTAACGCTTTAATTTACAGCCCGTGAAGTACTGGGTAAGTATTAGTAAGTATTAGGTAAGAATGGTGTAACAAAAAAGTATCAAGGGATAAATTACTGAGTACTTACAGCATAAGTTTGCTGGAATAACACATGTTCACGCTTTATTTTACAGCCCGTGAAGTACTGGGTAAGTACAGGTAAGAATAACTAACAAAATAGAACTTTACGTACAATATTGCCATAACTACAGAATAAGGGGTGGCCTAGATGCGCAGTATAGCCTACAGGAAAGGTATGTGTTGATTCACTTCATTTTACAGCCCCCACATCCAATATTAGGGTGTAGTTACAAGTAGTTTTGGGGTATTTAGGTAATTCCATTGTACTTGTTCTTTACTTTTCAATAGGGTAGCCTACCTAAGTGGTGTAGCATCCATAGTCAGAGGCAACAATCTGACAAAGATGTGTTTTATTTACAACATAGAAAATGCATGAGTGTGCGCATCCTATCTATGCAGAAGGCCGAGAGCGGTATTGCACACAGATATAGATTATCTCGCAACGGCAGCAACTATGTTGTTTGATCACTAAGTTGTTTGTTCAGCGTTAAACTAATGAAATAAAGTCTACCTTATCTATATAGAGGCTCACAGACAACCGCGAATGATGTAGGGTAAAATCTCCCGCGAGTTGAGAGAAATAGTCTTGTTCCATTTGGAGTGGAATAATCAGCGCAAGTGATTATTCATGCAAGGGATTTATTAGTTTCATTTCATGCAAAGGAATTTTTAGTTTCATTTTCCATGTTGTAAATAAAACGCATCTTTGTCAAACTGTTGCCTCTGACTATGCATGCTACTGTACACCACTTAGGTAGGCTACCCTATTGAAAAGTAAAGAACAAGTAGCCTACAGTGGAATTACCTAAATACCCCAAAGCTACTTGTAACTACACCCTAATATTGGATGTGGGGGCTGTAAAATGAAGTGAATCAATGCATGCATTTCCTGTAGGCTATACTGTGCATCTAGGCTACCCCTAATTTTGCAATTATGGCAATATTACACATAAAGTTCTATTTTGTTGCGTTGTTCTTACCTGTACTTACCCAGTACTTCACGGGCTGTAAAATAAAGCGTGAACATGTGTTATTCCAGTAAACCTACGCTGTAGTACTCAGTAATTACAGTGCATGCAAGCGATGCACTGTACTGTTCTCCGTTGGCTTCTTCTTCTTTTTATTACAGTGCATGCAAAGCGATGCACTGTACTGTTCTCCGTTGGCTTCTTCTTCTTTTTATTATTACAGTGCAGTGCAAAGCGATGCACTGTACTGTTCTCCGTTGGCTTCTTCTTCTTTTTATTATTACAGTGCATGCAAAGCGATGACTGTACTGTTCTCCGTTGGCTTCTTCTTCTTTTATTATTACAGTGCATGCATAGCGATGCACTGTCTTGTTATCCGTTGGCTTCTTCTTCTTATTCTTATTCTTATTATTCTTCTATGCACGCTTTTTCTCAATAACCGTTTCACCTAGAAACTTCATTCAAACTTCATCTTGTAGGTCTCAATTTCTATTGTTATGCTAAGACTTTTCTCTTTTCTACTATTTTTACTTTTTCCACTATCTGCGATAAACGAGCGAAAAAGAGCTTTTTTTCCAGAAATGATGGAATTTTGATAGTTCCATAACAGAATTCTACTTCCTACTGTTGCTTCCCTTAACTACTGTAAACATTCTATTGTTGCTTTCTTGATTACTGTAAACATTCCAGAGAACTTTCAGCAGACTAGTGGAACTTATAGGATTCTATTTCCACGAACATTCTGTTATCTGCTGTGTTAACCTTTCCAGTTCATTTCTATTAAACTAATGGGCTATTTAAGGTTTTTTCACTTCCATTTGCTGAGGCAAAGGGCTCGCGAAGCGAGCCTCTTTGCCTTTCCCCTCTTCTACTGTCTTTTTCTATTCAATTCTCTGTATCATCTATTCAACTTTTGACAACTTTTTCATCTTTGTCATTTTTTTCTTTGATTCTCTGTATTATCTGTTCAACTTTTGGCAACTATTTACATCTTCACATTTTTGTCTTCAATTCTCTGTATTATCTATTCACTTTTTCAACGACATTTTACATTTTTCCTCTTTCTCTTCAATTCTCTGTATTAATCTATTCAACTTTTTGCCAACTTTTTACTGTACATCTTTGCCTTTTTCTCTTCAATTCTCTGTATCATCTTTTCAACTTTTTGCCAACCTTTCAAGCCTAGCCTACATATTTTCCTTTTTTTCTCTTCAATTCTCTGTATTATATTCAACATTTTTTGCAACTATTTTTTTCACATCTTTTCCTAGTTCAACAATTTCCTATTTCAACATTTTTAAACAAATTGACACAAACCAACTTTTTATGTAATCATCAACAACGAACCATTTGACCTTTTACCACTAATTCAACTACTGATACAGCGCCATGTTCATTCGAACGATCATCAACTATCTTTTTTTTTCAACTATTCAATAATCACCCATTCATCAACATTAACAATAGCCACTGCTAACAACTCCCATGATGACCTAGCAATATACATAGCAACCAACAAGATCAATGTAGCAACCAACATATCCGCCCTCGCAATGGCCTAGTAGCAACCTCAGACACCCCTACAATGTCCTGGGAACCAGTTCCACAATGATGACATGGCAATTGACATAGCAACCAAATGCTCAACATGGCAAACAGCATAGCAACCACCATATCTGCCCTAGCAACAGCCTAGCAACTGCCTCCAGCAGCCTTTACAACCATTCCAGCAATAATGATATAGCAATGAACATAGCAACCAACATGATCAACGTAGCAACCAGCATAGCAACTTACATGTCCACCCTAGCAACTGCCGAACAACAACCTTAAGCACCAAAGCCACCTTCATGGAAGCACTTCCACAATGATGACCTAGCAATGAACATTGCAACCAACATGATCAACGTAGCAATCAGCATAGCAACCACCATAATTTCCCTGGCAACAGCCTAGCAATAAACTCAAGAAGCCCTGCAATGTCCTAGGAACCGCTTCCACACTGATGACCAAGCACTAGACATAGCAACCAACATGATCAATGTAACAACCAGCATAGCAACCACCATATCCGCCCCAAGCAACGGCCTAACAACAACCAAAAGTACCCTTGTAATCAACATAGCAACCAACACAGCAACCAGCACCATTTTCTTTTTTTTCAACTATTCAACTACATGATCAAGGTAGCAACATTTTCTTTGCTACTTAACTAGTAACTTTGATTGCCTAAACAAGTTTCCTCTTTACTCTACTTTTCTACTTTTTTTTCTAATGTCACTTTCTAAGTGCACTTTTTTAAACGTTTGCATGCACTGTGTAATTCCTTAGAATTGCAAATCTAGTTATTATTATTATTCTTCAATGCTCGCTTTTTCTCAATAACCGTTTCACCTAGAAACTTCATTCAAACTTCATCTCGTAGGTCTCGATTTGTGTTGTTATGCTATGAAATTTCACTTTTCTACTATTTTTACTTTTTCTACTATCTGCGATAAACGAGCGAGAAAAAGTGCTTTTTTTCACAAATTATGGAATTTTCAGAGTTCCACAACAGAATTCTACTTCCTATTGTTGCTACCTTAACTACTGTAAACATTCTATTGTTGCTTTCTTGACTACTGTAAACATTCCAGAGAACTTTCAGCAGACTAGTGGAACTTCTAGGATTCTATTTCCACGAACATTCTGTTATCTGCTGTATTAACCTTTCCAGTTCATTTTTATTAACCTAATGGGCTATTTAAGCTTATTAACTTCCATTTGCTGAGGCAAAGGGCTCGCGAGCGAGCCTCTTTGCCTTTTCCCTCTTCTACTGTCTTTTTCTTTTCAATTCTCTGTATCATCTATTCAACTTTTAACAACTTTTTCATCTTTGCCATTTTTTTCTTTGATTCTCTGTATTATCTGTTCAACTTTTGGCAACTATTTACGTCTTCACCTTTTTGTCTTCAATTCTCTTCAATTATCTATTCACTTTTTAATCGACATTTTACATTTTTGCCTATTTCCCTTCAACTTTTTGCCAACTTTTTACTGTACATCTTTGCCTTTTTCTCTTCAATTCTCTGTATTATCTCTTCAACTTTTTGGCAACCTTTCAGGCCTAGCCTACATATTTTCCTTTTTTTCTCTTCAATTCTCTGTATTATATTCAACATTTTTTGCAACTTTTTTCCCACATCTTTTCCTATTTCAACTATTTCCTATTTCAACATTTTTAAACAAATTTACACAAAGCAACTTTTTATGTAATCATCAACAACGAACCATTTGACGCAGCCAAAGGCTGCGTCCACCTTTACCACTAATTTAACTACTGATACGGGCCATGTTCATTCAAACTATCATCAACTATCTTTTTTTT
>JAODXP020007098.1:32500-47500 GCA_027497455.2 Sardinella longiceps | reverse complement strand
TAACTCTCAGCCCCTCAGGCTCTAGTGCCCTCCTCAGGCCCTGTAGCCCCAGAGCTTCAGCAGAGTGACACACACACACACACACACAAGTGATTTGTGATGTCTTATTCATGTGAGTGCTCATGGTAACAGGGTACTGGGGTGTGTTAACACTACAGTGAGTGTGTGTTAGTGGCAGCAAGAAATCAGGCAGCATGAAGCTGACTTTATGGCCATACCAAACGCTGACTTCAGCACCACACACACACACACACAAGAAGGAGCTGCACCACTGATGGGAGACAGAGGTTAAAAGTACATATAAAGTGCACCAGCATGTCTTTGAGTTTGTACGTGTGTGTGTCTGTTTGGGGGGGGGGGGGGTTCTGTTTCCAATTCCTTTCTTATATCATCTCTCTCTCTCTCTCTCTCTCTCTCTCTCTCTCTCTCTCTCTCTCTCTCTCTCTCTCTCTCTCTCTCTCTCTCTCTCTCTCTCTCTCTCTCTCTCTCTCTCTCTCTCTCTCTCTCTCTCTCTCTCTCCTCAATCTCTTTTTCCCTTTCCCTCCTTCCTTCCCGCCCGCTTCCCATCATCACCATCCTGACGTGTGTGTGTGTGTGTGTGTGTGTGTGTGTGTGTGTGTGTGTGTAAGTGTGGCACAGCTGTAAAGTAGGCAGATGCCATGCAGGTGTTTCTCAGTGTCTCTGTGTATCTAGGCTACACTTTAGATGGCAATGATGACATTGCCAATCACCAGCTTTAAGCAAATCACACACACACACACACACACACACACACACACACACACACACACACACACACACACACACCTTCCTGCCAGCTATGCACTCTATAATTAGCGAGTGTGATCTTCTTCATGGCCCCTTCACACACACAGACACACACACACACATCTACAAAAAGAGACACTGTACATACACACAACCTCCTTCACACACACACACACACACACACACACACACACACACACACACACACACACACACACACACAGCATATGTGCGGCCTCCTTCTCACACGCATACATTACGCATACACGCAAACACACACACAGAGGTATTTATAGAAAGAGACACTGTACACACACGCACACACGCACACACAGCATATGTTTGCGGCCTCCTTCTCACAAACATACACACACACATACACATCTATAAAAAGAGACCCTGTACACACACACACACACACACACATCATATATGCAGCCTTCTCAAATGCATACAGTACGCACGCGCACACACACACACACACACATTAAATGAAGTTCACCTCATCTGCATGACAGGCGTGGCAGGGAAATGCACTACACAAAGCCATGTGGTGTGTGTGTGTGTGTGTGTGTGTGTGTGTGTGTGTGTGTGTGTGTCAGGCAGGCTGCTGAAGTCCTGGCGCTGTCAAACACGAGGAACGGTGGAACACCTAATTTCACAGTGTTACCGTGGAGATGTGGGATGCCTGGCCGAGACTCAATCCCAGTGTTTAAAGCGGCGTAACCATCTAAATCCGCTCAGATTTGCTTTTGTTTCAACGCTGTCTGGTTAGTGAGTGTGTGTGCGTGTGTGTGATGCTTGTTCCTGCCTACATATTATAGCATTACACCACCGGATGCCCAAGAGTGTCTGGAGGTGTGTGTGTGTGTGTGTGTGTGTGTGTGTGTGTGTGTGTGTGTGTGTGTGTGTGTTTTGTTTGTGTCCGAGTGTGTACGTGTGTTTGTGTTTGTGTTTGTGTGTGTGTGTGTGTGTGTGTTAGACACTGATTCCTGCAGTGCTTACATCTTGCAAAGTTATGCCATCAAATTCCCAACAGTGCCTCAAGGTAGGTAGGTAGGTGTGTGTGTGTGCGTGTGTGTGTGTGTGTGTGTGTGTGTGTGTGTGTGTGTGTGTGTGTGTGTGTGTGTGTGCAATTAGCAATTGCCCATTGCCAACCAATTAAGTTGCTAACTAGTTAGCAACCACAGTTTGACAATTACATGGATACATTTAACAGATGCTTTCATTCAAGTGACAATGGGGGGATTAGACTACTAGCAGCAAACTTCAAAAGTAGGTGAGGGAGTTTTGCCTTGCCTCTGTTGCTCCTGGGTGCTCCTTGTTGGTGTGCCCTCGTCCCCCGCCAACCCTCCTATCTAGCCACTTTCCTACTGCACTTCTGTACAAATAGGCTGACACCAGACACTAATTTCACTGCATTTTTTACACTAGTAATCATATGCATGTGACTAAAAAAACACGGATCCTTGTATCATAAGTCTGTTTAGGAAGGAGCCAAACATTCAGTTAAAGAGACGATAACGTCAGAACTTGTGTCTTCTAGTATTAGTGTTCTACTTGCTTTCAGCTGTATTATTGCTTTTCTATGGGTGAGCTGTGGGCAAGCGAGGCAGGCGCTATCAAAAAGTCAATTTTTAAACACTTAGAAGGTCCTACATCGCAAGACAAGTGGCAGTAAGAGATGACAGCTAAGTAACCAGACCAAACTCAATCACCAAAGGCCTCTAGAACTGAAGTACTTACTCTGAAATATGTTCACAAACTTCTCTCTCTCTTACACACACACACACACACACACACACACAGAGAGTATAACACACACACTCTGCACAGCACACACACGCATAGACACACACATACACACACACACACACACACGCACGCACTTGTGCTCACTCACATACACACAGACAGTCCTCTAACATCCTCATATTAATGTACAACTCCTGTCTTCAGGGAACAAAAGTCATGCATTTGTTTTGGATTAAGTGCAAGGTCAAGGATTAACCCATTTAGACCTAAAATGCCAGGTAAAAAAAAAACAAACAAACAAAAAAAAAACAGATAGAAATAGAAGCAGAATAAAAAGCAGATAGAAGCAAAAAAAAAAAAAAAAAAAAGATTTTGAGAGCCTACAGTTTTGACTTGTTCACTCCAGACCCTTTAACTCATTGACTGCCAATGACGTCTTTAGACGTCAACTGAAATAATACCGTTCACTGCCAATGACGTCTTTAGACGTCAACTGCGTTTTTTAATGGGGCGGGCTGCAGAAAGACCTAGGGAACCTTGTCTGTAAATATCAGAATTCTCCGTCGAAAATTGTTGTTCCAAATTGATCCTGAGGGTGGCAGTGTGTCACTTTGGATGTGAGATGAGCATAGATTCATAGGTATGGCCAAGGGAGAAGTAGAGAAAGCTAATGACATGGCTAAATATGCTGTTAGCAAAGTGCAAACGTAAATCGGAGAAATTTAGGCAGTTCACACTCGATCAGAGTATGTGTCACTGCCATAGTAGTTCGAGTAGTGTTCCGATCGTGGGAGATGAAGGAGATCAACCTTGGGCAAACGGAAATAGCAGTTGTGACTTGTTTCAGTGCCCAACTAGCTCACAGTTCCGGGTCAGGTAAGAATTTGCGAGCCGGGTGTTGGATCACTGAGTTATCGCTGTCACAGCCTGTAATAGCATATATTTACCTTGTTACAACAATGTCTATTTTATTACCAAAAGCCCCCTGTTACTGTTGTTTTTGTGGTCTTATCAAAGGAAGACATTTTCCCGATGTTTGACGTGCTAACAGACCGAAAAATACGCGCATCCAAGACACTAACGTTGTCAAACAAAACGCTAATTTTCTCCCTTTTTTTTGTGAAAAACGGGAAGTTTGGAGAAAGTAGCTTATGTTCGCCTGCTGATTTCTAAGCAATGGAAAGGGGTAGAAACGAACTTTTTTTTCTGGTGAAAGAAGAGAGTCTGCTCTTTCTTGTGGTAGTTTCATTGTTTATGTAGTCGTAACACATAATATTCTGTGGCTCTTTAAAAAACAGTCAAAATTCCCCAAAACCTCTGGCAGTATGGAACTCTCTATACTGAAAACGGCTGGCAGTCA
This sequence comes from Sardinella longiceps, assembly GCA_027497455.2. NCBI lineage: Eukaryota > Metazoa > Chordata > Actinopteri > Clupeiformes > Clupeidae > Sardinella > Sardinella longiceps. The sequence goes on along the minus strand of JAODXP020007098.1, from coordinate 43,617 downwards.
ATGAGTTAATGGGTAAAACACACGGAGGAGCTGCTCCAAGTTTAAGTTCACACACCTGTTCTGGTTTTGGTGCCGGGTCAAATCGGCTTGCACACACCAGGAAAGAGTCGGGCTGTGGCTTGCTATTCTTGACCTCAGGGTCGTCTCCGGTGACAACGTGACTGAAAAGCTTGAAGAAGTCTTTGTGTCGACTGGTTTTGAGGTCAAAGGTGACACCTGCAGAGCTAGTGGCCACAGCGATGGGTACCCCCTGGGAGTGCAGGTGAGTGATGAGCTTCTGCACACCTGAACAGGTGAGAGGGATGGTATACACTTTAGTGATCATTCCACAACTAACAGCTGTATTCAGTAAGTCAAGCTCATCTCTTACAAACTTACAACACATCTATATTATTCAAGTTAAATCAGACACACTTATATAGGAGGAGACAAATGACTTCAAAAGTCCTCCCATTGAAATGCATTACGGCCATTCGTAACGCAAAGATGACGGAGTAGAGAAACTGGAAGTCCTGCCTTACGGTGGAAATAGCCAATCACGTCGCTGAACGCTGTATGACTGATGGTTAGCTTTTTTGTTTACTACCTCCGTCACTATGGTGATAGCCATGCCGCGATTATCAGCGCAGGCGCAGTAAGCAATTTGCCGTTCTAAATAACGGCTTTTTAGCTTTATTTTAGCGTCTGTCTGGTAGATTTTGCCACTGTTCAACTCAGATTTAAACAAGGATTCACACCATATACTTTTTAAGTCCATACGACCAACCAATCTGTATTTATGGATATTTCCCCATTCATTTTGGAGGGTCTGGTCTTGTTAAGCCCAAATAGATGGCCGAAGGCGTATCCAATATGGCGGCCGAGTGATGTGACTTGCCTTAAGCTTGGTTTATGGTCATACGTGCGTCGCACCGCAAAGCCCTCTACGACGACGTAGAGCCTGTTGTAGACCCTCTCCGTGGCTCGACGTGCACCTCCAAAATTTCCTATCTATCTGTCAATGCGTGTACGAGAACGGAGAGGGCACTGGGTCAGGTAAGGGCTGTGATTGGTCAATCTCCCGGTTTCTTCTCACAACAACACCAAGGAGAACTCTATTGCTATCAGCTTTTTAGTTAGCTAGCAAGCTAATTAGCAGACAGCAGGACACTCCTGGCTGCAATAAAGTTCATTTTCTTCCATTCAGTCAACTTACTTGTGCCTACTGATCACTATAACCTGCTCCTTGTGACAAGAGATATCAAAAGCTCAACCCCACACAGGTTACTATAGGCTACTGTGTACATGAAGTAGCCAGCAGAGTTCTGCTTCAGTTGTTAATGAATAGGCGGACTTTGGTGCTGCTCATGCCGTCGGTCATTCCCGACAGCAGTATTTTTCTCTCCTGGCTGAGGGACAAGCGACGTAGAAGTATGATATGACTGGACACGCAAGCGGAGACTCGGAGACGGACATGTAATAGGTGTACGCAGAAGCATACTTGAGCCTTTAGAAGGACTTTGGTTAAATTTGGTTAAATAAATACAGTGGCAATCATGCCACAGATTGGCGTATGTTTGGAATAGTTTGGAACTAGAAATCACGTTGCATCATGGCATCCTCATGACAGACAAGTGGTTTGTCCAATTATACGCAAGAATTTTTGATGACATCCATGACTTCTGAAGCAACTCTCTTATGAAGGGCTTTCAGATGGAGTAACGTTAACTACTTGCAGCATGATGATGCTCTTATCTGTTAAGGAAGCGAGTGTTGTGGTGGTCAGTTGAAATGGTCATTGGGGTGTGCAAAGTGTGTGCGGCAGGCAGATTTTACACTTATTCAAACTTTCTGACCTGCCATATTAAATATACAGAAGAATGCTATCTATTGTTTGTCAGGGTCACCTGCTGAGACAACCGGGCGTGGTGCATGGTGCACACACAGGTGTTGGGGAGGCCCTAATCAAGCGAGATGAACTGGTTTGTTCAAGCCGTGTCCATCAGCGGTGCCAACACCATGCCACCTCAGCTATGATTCGCTGGCATGTGTGCGGGATGCCGTTAAATTGATGAATCCCACTGCATTATTAATTAGAATTTGTACGGGATACCATTGACAAACGTTACAGAAGCATTTGAATTTATTTAGATCAATCTGTGGTGCTTGGAGTTGATTCTGTGTTGCTGAGCCTCACATTGGTCTATGTATGGGAAACCCTGTCCACACACACACACACACACACACATCCTAAAAAATATTGTTTCAAAAGTTGTGTGAGTGTTTACCTGGCATCAGCTCGGCTGAGGGGAAGATCTTCTCCTGGATCTTTCGGCTCTCTTGAAGCAGCTCCTCCGGTGTGAGTGGCAGCTCCAGGGCCTCCGCAATCATCTTGCACCCTTCAAGAGCCTTCTTTCCCATCACTGACGCCTTCACCTCCCAGGTGTACGGCTTCCCATAGCGGTCGCAGACCTCCTGGAACGACACCGTGTATAGCCGCTCCGTGTCTGCAGATTATGACAACAACATGTTGTTAATGGTGAGCCATCAAGTTGAAATATAACTCCTGTCCACGTCTACAGACCGTAGTATGCAGTCAAGGGCCTGACATTACTGAAAAAGGTAACTTAACGCAGGGCACAGTGTCTTGGCATGTTCACCAAGCGCATAACGTTAACGTTTTATAACCGACTCAAAAAGTGCAACTGATCGGCACAGAAGACAGCTTCGGCACTGTCACCTCAAATCAAATTACCAAACTGTCAATTATTCAAGGACATTGCAAGACATTAGCGTTAAGAAAGGCTAACGTTTACTTGGCTAACTTCTCACATAACGTTAGCCTATCTATCTGTCAACAGCACCACCACTTCATTCAAGCTACATGCGCTGCTAAAACGACAGCGCTGCTGCTAAAACTTACCGAGCAACAAGCCATCCATGTCAAACAGTACATGAGTGACTGGTTTATAACTAGACTCTGTAGCTGCCATGTCCACTGTAGAGATGCGTGCATTAGTTGACTGAAACTTTCAAGTGTAGTGCATTGCTCGCGGTGTAGACACAGCGAGGCGCTGCACGACCGAAAGCAGCTGCAGGGTCGAGTTTCTCTCATTTTTTTGCAAGCATAATATATGGCAGTCTGCAGTAATAATGGTTGCAGGCTATGTATGCATATATTTCGTAGAAATTGGACAAGACATTGTAATTTCCTCAACGAAAGATCAGACATTCTAAAACTAAGAAATGTCGGGGCAATGTTATGAACAGGCTGGTTTTCGACGCCAGGTTTTATGGGTAATGTAGTTTATTTTTTGCATGAGTTTGAATGGGCTGTTAGATTGGATACCTGTCAAACATCAATAAAATTGCATTTTACCTTTGCTGTTCTTTAGTTATAACATGTTAATTCATTTATGTTCACGATTTAGTGAGACTACAGGGAACACTTGGCCTAAGCCTAGTCTATTACAAGCCTTAAATCCAGCATCAATCCCATTGTCACAGTTTTTTTTTATTATTTTCTCAAATCAAATGTGAGTGAAATTTGCATAGTGTCTCACAGTGTCAGATTTTCTATTTAGTTTATCATGCATCACACCTCATATTGTGTGAGCTCTCTCTCTCTCTCTCTCTCTCTCTCTCTCTCTCTCTCTCCTACTTGGGTGGTAATATCCAGTGCCAAATTACAGGAGTGTAAAAAGACCCAGAATTAATGAGCAATTTTATCTGACAGATTTTAATTGAGTTTAAAGGTTTATTCAGGTGGTGGTGTCGCGTGTTTTCAGTCAGTCACATTAAAACAGGACTAATTTAATGCTCTATCAGTCTGGTAAACAGTAAATTAGTAAACTAAACACAAATGTGCTACAGCGCCAAATGAGGACAGACTAAATTGTGGAAGGACTGAAGTCATTGCAATCAGAATCACCCCATGCTTATACCAGTAGGCTATCCATTGCTTTAAGACCACCGCACACCGGTTCCGACACAGTGCTGAGCACTCTGCTTCCACCATTCTATTCCATTGTTTTCAATGCAACCCCGCACACCAGCGCCGAACACTTCCGCCGTCGATTGTGAATTACGATTGAAGTCTATTTTGTCAGAGACGTCCATTGACATCCATTGTTATTTCTCATGCTACGGGGCTAGGTTCGTTGCGGAATTGTCGGATTCGAAAGTGCTCCACAATGCTGTCGGAACCGGTGTGCGGCTGGCTTTAGTCTACCGTCTTAACAGTTGTTTTTTTTTTAACTGCCAATATTTTCAAAGCTCTGTCATTCTCTGAAAATTTTACACATATAGGCTTATTCCTCACACAAAATGATTCACATCTCACGCTAAATGAAACATAGTTTATATGCTATTTAAACACTATTTAAACTAGTCTATTAAACATAGTCTACTATTGCATTGGTTGGCGTTCAGTAGGCCTAAAGCTTTGAATGTTTGCATACAGTACATGAGAGAGTATTTTAGTAGCCCTGTGTGATTGAGTGTGATTGTATAAACCATGCTACTTCCTGGCTGGTTTCTGTGCATGGACTTGACTGTAAACAGTTGAAAAAAAAACCTGTATAACAGACAGACAGACAGACAGACAGATAATCAGAGGGAAAGAAAGAGTCTTTGTTTTCTGTTTTTACTATTAGCCTAATGTAATTACCTGTGCAAGAAGTGCTTTAGCAATATGAAATGTTTTGACATTCCAATAAGACTATATTGAGTAATTGAATTGAGCCAGAGAGAGAGAGAGAGAGAGAGAGAGAGAGAGAGAGAGAGAGAGAGAGAGAGAGAGAGAGAGACCAGTGATGGTGAATCCAGCATAGGACAAAGATAGGTTTCATCAAATGAAGATGTACAGTATGTACCCACTGTTCTACACATCCATCTATCCAACTGCCAGTCACTCTGATAGGCAGCTAGTTTAGACATGTTACACACACACACACACACACACGTTTGGGGCAGAGGTATGTGTGTGTGTGTGTGTGTGTGTGTGTGTGTGTGTGTGTGTGTGTGTCTGTCAGCAAAGGTTCCTTAGAGTGTCTCTCATGTGTGTGTCAGTGTAATTGGTTTGCATGTTTTGATTAGTTTGATTTACTTAATGGAGCCGTCAGTGGCGTGACTCTGCCAGTCACAAGGTGGCGGACAGACACTTTATTTCGTTTTTTTTTACTAATTCACTTATCTCTTAATTGAGAATGTGCAGAGGGACCATTAAAGCTGCCACTCTGTGTGTGTGTGTGTGTGTGTGTGTGTGTGTGTGTGTGTGTGTGTGTGTGAGTGCCTGTGTGTTTGTGCGTGGGTGAGTGCATGAGTGTGTGTATGTGTGTGTGTGTGTGTGAGTGAGTGAGTGTGTGTGTGTGTGTGTGTGTGTGTGCGTGTGTGCGTGTGTGTGTGTTGTGCTACAGATTATTATATTTGTCAGACCAGGGGGGTAATTGCCCTTCATGCATGAGAGCTACAAAATCTGATTTTTTTTTTCTCTTAGAGTGAGCTCTATGTGATCCAAATACACACTCACTCACATGCTCCTTCTTAAATACACACACACACACACACACACACACACACACACACACAACCATCAACATCTTCATCAACCATCAACAAAAGCAGCAGCAACTCTTGTAAATTTAGATGTGTGCACAGGGAAGCACATACAGTATTTATCAAAGTCACAAACACACACACACACACACACACACACACACACACACACACACACACACACACACACACACACACACACACACATGCGTGCGTGCCCAGGTAAGCACATATATTATTTATCAGAGTAACACAGCTACTAATTTAATAAGAGCACTCAGAATGAAAGGTCAACTTGACCCCAACATGTAATCACTGGTGCAGAGTGCCTATAGCTTTCGTGTGTGTGTGTGTGTGTGTGTGTGTGTGTGTGTGTGTGTGTGTGTGTGTGTGTGTGTGTGTGTGCGTGTGTGCCTGTGTTTGTACACATCGTATGTGTGTGTTTGTAGTTGTGTGTGTGTGTGTGTGTGTGTGTGTGTGTGTGTGTGTGTGTATTTCATTTCAGGTGCTTGTTCCCTCCCCCAGGTGTGGAGGGGAGAGAGTTAATTGTAACATAGCTGAAACCACAGCTAAAATTAGAGCACAGAGATGAACCTGACAGAGAGAGAGAGAGAGAGAGAGAGAGAGAGAGAGAGAGAGAGAGAGAGAGAGAGAGAGATGGAAATGGAAAGAGAGAACAGAAGGGGAGAGAAAGAGAGAGAGAGAAGGATGGGGACAGACAGAGGGAGAAGAGAAAAATGGAAGAGAAAAGATATAGCAGGGGAAAAAGAAGGAGAGAGTAAGGGATAGAGCAAGGGAATAAGGGAATGGAGGTAAAGAGGTATGGAGGGAGCGAGAGGAAGGTGAATATACTGTAGAGATGGACAGAAAGAGAGAAAGAGAACAGGAAGGAGTGAGGGTGAAGGAGTGCAGGTTTGGAGGGGGTGGTAGCAGGTGTGTGGAAGGCGTCCTGGAAAAGGTGTGTGTGTGTGTGTGTGCGCGCACTCGCGCTTGCGTGTTTGCAACAAGAGGGAGGGCAGGATAGGGAGAACAGTTCCAAAAGGAGATGGGGGAAGGAGCAGAAGAGTGTTTGAGCAGGTGTGTGTGTGTGTGTGTGTGTGTGTGTGTGTGTTGTGCAAAGACTAATGTGATCACATGCTCTGCTGTCAAAGCGACGCAAATAAACCGCACCAGATTTACACACATCAGGAAACAGAACAGATGAGGCCACAACACACACGCACAACACACACACACACACACACACACACACACACACACAGGAGAGGAGAAGAAAGGTGTGAAAATGCTTACTGACCTGAACAGAGAATAAACACACAGGCTGAACAAAATTCTCATCAGATTGGAATCAGATTGTTATCAGATTGGAATCAGATTGTTATCAGATTCAACAGGCCTACAGTATGTGTTTGTGAACATTTGTTTTCTTTTTACCTTTACAAACTCTCTTACACTCTTAAGGGGGTGGATTCTGTTTATATATCTGAAATGGTTTTATGTGTAATTTCATTTGCGTGAATGTTTGTATGTGTGTGTATGTACAAGGTTTTATATAATACAATAGTGTGTGAATTTATTCATTTATTTTTATGTGAGAGAATATTTTTCAGTAATGTATAATAAATCAAACATCATTTATTAATAGATTTCAGGTGTGATTGTGAGCATGCAATATTTCTGTAGTTTACGTGAGAACATCAGTTATGTAATGAATAGATTTGTCAGTATAGTGTGAATGACTTTTGTTTTCACATGTGTATGCAACTTAATTATGAATAATCTCCCATTCAACCGTTCAGACAGTAGGTTTCTGTTGAGATAAAACTGCTCATGAGTGCACTCACACACACACACACACACACACACTCTCCCTCTCCCTCACTTAATCTTTCTCTCTGCCTCTGTCCCTCTCTCGTTCAGGCCTCTCTCTCTCTCTCTCTCTCTCTCACTCTCTCTCTCTCTCTCCCTCTCTCTCTCTCTCTCTCTCAAAACGAGCAGGTGCCCAAACAAGATAATACATTTTTAACACATCTTTCTTGGGTGTCTTGGAATCTGTCATATTTTTTAAAAATTAATTTTTTACCTTAACCAGAGAGGACTACACTTTATTAGGTATTGAGTGATGTACACACACACACACACACACACACACACACACACACACACACACACACACACACACACACACACACATTCAGTTGCTTATTAAAGCTGGCTGTCTGAATGTAACACTTGTCCGAATGTCCATCATACATATATCGATGAGCAACTGGACTCGAAATGAATGGCCAAAGTAGCTTGATTGCTAGCCATTCACTTCAATTCAGGAAGCAAGCTAAGCGAGAGAAGTGAGCTTTTGACTTGAGCAAAAAGCTGACAGGCCTTTGTTGGTCACATGATTGTTTAGTATACTATAAGAAAATCTCATCTGCTTATTCGATGTGTCTGAATCAAAACAGTCACGTCTTCGCTTTGTCACATCTATAAAGATCCTGCCCAGCAGTCCTGACTGGCTCTACTATTTTATGTGGTCCCGAAATCCCTTCCAGATCACCTTGTGTGGATTGATAGTTGACCTCCACATGAAAATTTAATGTCTTCTCAATCTCTCAGAAACTCAGTCTCTCTCTCTCTCTCACACACACACACACACACACACACACACACACACACACACACACACACACACACACACACACTCCCTCACACAAACACAGACACACACACACACACACACAATCCAACACAAATAAGGGAGCTGTGGATGTACTGATACTGTATGTCGGCTATAGGCTATGATGCATCTAAGCAGTGCTAATAGTGCTGGTATTGTTACTGTGTAGTATATGTTATGGAGGTCAACTAGCTTGGGCTAGCTGGCAATAGTACATGCAACTTTAGAACACTCTAGAGTTGGGAGCCTGTGTTTTTAAGCTCAGTGGTTAGAACGTTCGACTATCATGCCATGAGTTTGTTCTGGTTCATGGGGTGGCGGGCTGGAAATGGAAACTGTATATTATAGGCATTAAAAGTATATATTCTCAAACATGACTGAAGATTTGTCAGGCATGCAGAAGGGGACATGTTATGTGACTTACTTTAATCTCTAAATATATATATAAATATATAATATAAATGATATATTTGAACAATAGTTAGACTGATAGGCTAAAAAGCAAATAGGAGAAAAGAAGGTCTGAAATTTAACATTCAAAGGATTTTCTCCGCGGGTGTCTTCAGAGCTTTTTTTGACCCTTTTTTTCAACTTAATGTGGGAAGCCCTAGTTTAATGAGATCTCTTTTATCACGATGGGTGTGTGTGTGTGTGTGTGTGTGTGTGTGTGTGTGTGTGTGTGCATACGTGCGTGCGTGCGTGCGTGCGTGCGTGCGTGCGTGCGTGCGTGCGTGCGTGCGTGTGTGTGTGCGTGCGTGCGTGTGTGTTTGTGTGTGTGTGTGTGCGCGCATTTGTATGTGTGTGTGAAGAGAAAGCCTGTGGCCTGAAAAAAGAGGTCAGACATCTGACTTGTAAAAGCTTGACTTGTCTACTCCCCAGAATTCAAATGAGGAGACCAGTTACTAGGAGGTCCAATCCAAAGCACTTTGATGTGTCATTACCAATCATGAGTATGATTTGGCTTCAGTGTCAGTTTAAAGACAGCATGAATGCACATCCATACACACACAATCAATTTGGATCAAGTGTGTGTGTGTGTGTGTGTGTGTGTGTGTGTGTGTGTGTGTGTGTGTGTGTGTGTGTGTGTGTGTGTGTGTGTGTGTGTGTGTGCTGGAGCTGAGCCCTGTGCACAAGCAGTGGCCATGGGCCCCTCTCACTGCCTCAAATACCAGCCCCCCCCCCCCACACACACACACACACCATGACGCCCCTGTGTGTGTGTGTGTGTGTATGTGTGTGTGTGTGTGTGTGTGTGTGTGTGTGTTTGAATGTCTTGCTCCACCCTCTAAATAAATCTCAAGGAGCTAGTCTCTTCTCCATCCACCCTTTCTGTTTCCCTTTGCCATTGGATCTTACCCTCAAACTCTCTCTCTCTCTCTCTCTCTCTCTCTCTCTCTCTCTGTCTCTCTCTCTCTCTTTCACCTCTCTCTCCACACCCTCATATCTCTCTATCTCTCTCCCTCTGAAGAAGTGAAATGTAGAGTCTTGTAAAAGTGCTCTTTCTCCCTTCTCTCCTTCTCTCCTTCCTGCATCTCTCGTCTCTTATTTTCTCTTATCCTCTCCTTTCCCCTTCTCTCCCCTCTATATTTTTCTCTTCTCCCCATCCCTCCATCTCTCTTCTCCTCTTCTCCTCTGCCTCCCCTCGTCTCCTCTCTCCTCTTCTCCTCCCCCTTCTCGCCTCTCTGCTCCACTTCATCTCTTCTCTTCTTTCCTCTCCCTCCAGCTCCCCTCTTCACTCCACGTTCCTCCCCATCCTCTCCTCTTCTCTTTTCTCCCCTTCTCTTTTCTTCTCTCCCCTTCCCCTTCATCTCTTCCCTTCTGCCCCCCACCCTCCTATTTCCTTTTCTCCACTCCTCTACCCCTTTTCCCTCTCTTCCTCTACTCTTCTCTTCCTCTCTTTTCCTCTCTCCCCCTCTCTTCCCTTCATCTTCATCTCTTCTTTCCTCTCCTCTCCCCCTCCTTCCCCTCTTCCCTTCTGCCCCCACCCACCCTCTTCACCATTCTTTCCTCTTCACCATTCCTCCACCCCTCCTCCCTCTCTTCCTCTCCTCTTCTCTTCCACTCCACTCTTTTCTTCTCCCCCCTACCTCTTTCCTCTTCTCCACTCCTCCACCCCCTCCACCCTCTCTTCCTCCCTCTCCTCTTCTCTAAACACATCTCCCCTTCTTCCCCGCACCTTCCTCTTTCCTCTTCTCCACTCCTCCACCCCTCCTCCCTTTCTTCCTCCCTTCCTCCTCCACCTCCTCTCTAAACACCTCTCCTGATGATGGTGATGAGGACGATGAGAGCAGTGATTACGACGCTCCATGTTGCCTTGGCCTGATTTTTAATTACAGCCTGCACCACTGTTTAGACTGGGGAGTTGGAGTGTGTGTGTGTGTGTGTGTGTGTGTGTGTGTGTGTGTGTGTGTGTGTGTGTGTGTGTGTGTGTGTGTGTGTTAGTCTGTGATGCAGAAGTACCTGTGAGAAGTGTGTGTGTGTGTGTGTGTGTGTGTGTGTGTGTGTGTGTGTGTGTGTGTTTGCGTGTGTGTATGTGTGTGTGTGTGTGTGTGTGTGTTAGTCTGTGATGCAGAAGTACCTGTGAGAAGTGTGTGTTTGTGTGTGTGTTAGTCTGTGATGCAGAAGTACCTGTGAGAAGTGTGTGTGTGTGTGTGTGTGTGTGTGTGTGTGTGTGTGTGTGTGTGTGTGTGTGAGTGTGTGCAGGGGCGTAGCACCAAATTCCGGGCCCTGGGTACAAGCAATGGCCATGGGCCCCCCATACTCCCATTAAAAAAAAAAGTGTCTAGAAATCTGTCAACAAACACGGGTGCCCCTACTGCCAGTCCAGCCTGGACTGTTATGTAGCCACAGATTATTCTCTTCATTCCTGTCACTTCTCTACCTGGACAGATGACTCTACAAGCATGCA
>JAODXP020007096.1:60000-68016 GCA_027497455.2 Sardinella longiceps | reverse complement strand
AGTTAAAAGCGTTGGGTTTTCCTGAGGCGTTGGTGGTGCAGGCCTACTTCGCCTGTGAGAAGAATGAGAATCTCGCCGCTAACTTCCTGCTCAACCAGAACTTCGACGACGACTGAGACACAAACTAACGCAAAGCCACACATTGGGGGAGTGAGTGAGTGAGTGTGAGTGAGTGAGCAAAAGAGAGTGAGTGGGCTTGTGTGTGTGTGTGTGTGTGTGGTCCGATTACCCTCTAACAAACAGCCCAACAGATATGACTTCTACATACACACACGAACACACACACACACACACACACTCACAATCTGTAGGCACACTGTTACACACATCTAGACAAACTTGTTAATTTGAAGTCACACACACACACATACACACACACACACACACACTCTCATAATCTGTAGGCACACTGTTACACACATCTAGACAATTTTTGAAATCAAACACACACACATACAAACAATGTTCTGCACACTACAAAGTGGAGTCTTTATGTACTGAAAATCATCTTTTCAAAACATTTCAGTTCTGAATGCACTTAGATGTACGTGTGTGTGTGTGTGTGTGTGTGTGTGTGTGTATGCGTAAGGTTGTGAGCGCATGTGCATTTTAGGGGAAATATCAACCAAGGCTTCATCACTAATTAAAAAAGAAAAAGTGTACAGTGTGTGTGTGTGCGTTGATGAGCGTCTGCTTACAGCAACTACAAGAGGGTGTGTAGATTTTCATATAATTTTTAAGAAATTATTTAAAGTATAGGATGAAAAAAGAAATGAAGAATGCTTTCAACTTTCAACGTTATCTGAAAAAAATCAACCCCAACCCCCCCCAACTTTGACTCAAGCAACTCTAATCCCACATAGAATCTGTTGTGTTTTCCCACAATCCTCTGCTTCACTCTGTAGTAAACAAGGGAGGAAATGCCTCCCACTGAATGGAACAAGCTTTATAGAGAGAAGAGAGGGGACAGTGGTTTCATCACTTGTGTGGTTGGTTCTACTTGGGGTAGGTGTGTCTGCAGAACAGTCGAGTCGAGAGGGTCGAGAGGCAGTGTGTGTGTGCGTGTGCGTGCATGTCTGCGTTTGTGTGTGTTTGGTTTGACGGAAAAGGCAGTACAATTATTAATATTGTTACTATATTTCATTTTATTTTGTTTGTTTTGTTTTGGTTTGTTTTGTTTTTTTCCCTTTTGGCCTGACACCCACTCATGCACTTCCACCCGTTGTCAGGGAGACACAGTACTTTGCTTAAGAGAAGAGCGCCCTCTGTTGTTTGGGGATAGTACTGTATGTTAGAGTGTGATACAAACTACACCTTTTTTAGGCAACAGCACAGTCTAGTGTAGCCCTGGCGTCTGTTTCCTAAAGGCATAGTAGCTTACCAGTTAGCAATTTAGTTGGCTATAGGGAATTGCATTGCAACCAACGTAGTTGCTAATTTACCTAACAACTATGCTTTTGGGAAACAGATGCCAGATCTGCCTTTTGATCTAGTCTAGTGCTTGTGTCCCTTTCCCAAAAGCATAGTTGCTAACTTTACTTAGTTAGCAACTATACTTAACTTAGTTAGCAACAATACTTTTGTGAAACAGACCCCTTGCCCTTGCCTGGGACTGCTAGAGGTGGCTGTGGTTTAGTGGGTCTAGTTAGTTCTTACAGTACCTCTACTCACCAGAGGAGGCGCTGTGGAGTGAAGAGCAGAGGGGACTGCAGTACACAAAAGGTCAAAACGTACAAAGGTCAAGGCCACAGGTAGGGGGGTTATGGCATATAAAGAAGAATGACCTCCAGTTTAAGGTTCAATTTGAATTTTTATTGCCATGTTGGCTTTGGTCACATCAGAATACATATTAAAGAGATATGGGTTTGTAAACTTGATCTTTATTCAGCAGCAGGGATAGTTACTAATAGCCAGTGATGGTTGAATGAGGGATTTTTGGGGCCAAGATTCAGACTAAAACTGTTGATCAAAGCGCTGCAGCTGAGAGAATAAACTGAGGAGGAGTCGCTTGGGATTGTTGTCTAAACCATGAGGTCTAGGAGCATCAGCTCAATGGAGAGAGAGAAAGAGTGTGTGTGTGTGTGTGTGTGTGTGTGTGTGTGTTGAGAGACCGATTGAGTTCAGGTGATGATTAGGACCCGTCCCAAAACACTCAGTTTAGAGGACACCATCTAAAAATAAATAAATATATAAAAATAAGTTTGTCTAATCAGAATGGGCACAAAGTTAGGAAGGGAGAAATTATCCAGTACTGACTGAGATTTTTGGCCAGTTGATTTAGTTTATCTGTTTATTTTATTATTTTTGTTTGTTAGTTTCCAGTACAGACTGCACACGTTGGGAGTGTGAGCTCGAGTGGTGGGGTTGTGATTGTATTGCATTGTGACATCATCATGAGTCACAGGTTCTGATTGGACATCAGCCCCTGTGTGACTGCCCTGGGGCGTGATTCCAAGAAGGTGGCTAAGTGGTATGCCAAGGTTAACTCCGAGACAAAGAGATAAACCTCCCCAATAGAAGAGCCTGAAGTTCTTGTTCAGTTAGGTTGGTATTCACCCAGGTTCTTAAGTTCTAAAAACTGCCTAGCTTCATGCATTTCAGCCTGCACTAAGCACTTTTTTGGACTTAAGCACCTGGGAGAAATACCGCCCATAGCGACTCAAAGCCAGCAGGCTACTCTGTTAGTAGGCTACACTAGGTTTATCCTCTTTCTCTCGATTAACTTAGCCAGGTTCATCACTCTATGATGAGTTAATGCAGATGAAGTAGTAAACATCCTCATTGAAGAGTACTGTGGTATAAAGATGGGGGTTTCCGCCATTGAATGAGATATTTGTTCTTTCCATAGTCTGTACTGTTACTTAACCTTACTCATGTAACTGTCAGTGCAACACACTTGGACCACCATGCCCCTGTGTTCGAGACTGCTGCTGCTGTGTGTGTTTGTGTGTGTGTGTGTGTGTTTTCAGACCTACCCAGCAGGCGGTGGGTTGGTGGGTTCATCTGACCCAGAGTGGTACCGCAAGAACCTCAATTCCCATCCGTTGTCCTCGGCAACAGAAATCCTAAGGCCACATGCATCTAGCACCAAGAATTTTTGACTGAATTTTGTTTTTTGTTTTGTTTTTGTTTTTATTTTTCAAACTGTAAATAAGTTTTATTTTAAATTATATATAAACATATATGTCTGCACTGCCTAGCCTATCTGTTTCTCTCTTTTTTTTATGTTTGTCAATGCTTGCATTAAAGCAAAAGGAATTGATATTTTTCTTTGACTTGTGTGTTTCTTCTTGACTGACTGAATGCATTACACATGATCAATAGAGGTGGTGTGTGTGTGGTGAGGGGGTTTAACTTTCATGCAAATACTTTTTTACTCTCCTGACCACACATTCATTAAAACATGGTAATAATAGGAACTCTCCCCAGTAGTCACAAGTTTTGGAGCCAAACACGCTCCACTTATTAATTTGTTTACTTATTATTATGGTCATATTTATGGTTTATATCTATGGTGTCCATGTGTATTGGGACAAGTGACAACTGATTTAAATTTGGTGGTGATCTGTGATCCAGATCGCAGAACCATCTGGAATCTATATTGTGTCTGTGACCACATTGGCTTGGTGGAGGTCTGTGCTCGCAGAGTGCTTGTCTAGTATAGTATGTCCGTATGTCCATGGGTTCCCAAAAAGGCACCATTGAGACGAAAACATCACGCTGGATGTACAGTTATAAATTAAAACTATATAATCACAATTGTGGAAGTTGTATCATTCCCATTTGGTTTCCATGATATATGGTCAGGATGAAAACATCACATGGGACGGCATAGCCGGGATTAAATCATGAAAATATTAATCATCATTCATAAATAAATAAATAAATAAAAGGAGCGTGTGTGGCTCCTTTAAAACTAAGCTTGGACGCTGCTATATGATGGGTGTGTTAAAGGCATGGAGTAGACAAGCACTCACTGGCTTTCATCACGGTAACATTTATTGATGGGGGAGGTTGAACTCACTCAACTCAGATCAGTTCAGCTCAATCAAGCAGTTTTAAGCCACTATATTCAATACCCCAGTCACAGCTCCAGTTAGCAGCTAACGGCTAACCACACCCCGTCCCCCCACCCAACCCCACCCCAGACAATGGAGCAGAGCGCCTCTGGGCCTTGTCCGGCTTGGATCCGGCCCAGAATCAGCTTCAGCTTCCTGGCAGGGAGTCACATATCGTCAGCCTCATAGGATAATTCCGTAAGTATGTAATTTTTTTGGCCATATTGAGATATTTGCATAAATGTACTCTCCTACCTCTTCTGCATCACCCTGTCTTTGTTCCTATCTCATTGGCCAATCACAACTAAACAGAAACACTATCTGCCACAGATGCATTCATTTGACTACAGCTAACAACCTCGGCAGAAGCTGTCAGGATACCTGCATAATCAATATTGTGAGGAATATAGCCTAAACATGAACGTAACCATAACTAACTTAGATCTTAACCAAAAATTGCCATCCTAAGGAGGCAGACTGTTTTAGGAGGGTGCAGGGATTCACCCTCAAGCTCCACTTGGTGTGTGTGTGTCTGTCTGTGTGTGTGTTTGTCTGGGGGGAAGTGAGTGAACCAGTCTGCTTCCTGCAGATGCCAACACCAGGCTAAGGCTGAAGCCACACCATGGTCACAGTTTTTTCTTGTTTCCCAAAACTACTGAAATATGACTTACTGTGCACTGTAGGCAATTATCCTACGAGGCTGACGATATACCATCCGAAGCTGAGCCGGAAGAGACGGACCTCTAGTCAGTCCCCGACCCCCCAGACAGGAAGTGAATCTCCAACCTCAGAAAGAGAAAAGCCCCAGCAGCCTTACAGTCCACATACTAGACATTTTATTAGCAATTTAAATGCACACTTGACAAAAATAATAGTAATGGTAAAAAAAAAAAAATGATAAAGAAAAGTATATTGTGTTCCACCATGTTATGGGTGGATAAATTTAACAAGCACAGGCAAATTTATTCCGTTTTGAGTAATCATTATGAATAGCTTGATTTGAGTAGTAGGCCGAGTCTTTCCCCAGTGGCCGTTTGTTTCCACAAAGAGAGAGCGAGACAGGCCTAAATTCTCAGATTGTTATTAGTGTACAGTACTGTACTCAGTTTGGGAAATCTCAGTTTATTTCAATTAACACAACAATGATCTGAAGTGAATGCACAGGTAGAGCTAAAAAATTAAAAAGGACTTTTGCTTTCTGACATTGAGCTTTTCCATCGCTGGCAACCCCTCCCCCCAAAACCCCCCACCTCTCCCAAATACGCACAACATTTGCCCCCCCGCCTCTCCCAAATACGCACAACATTTGCCCCCCCCCCCCCCCCACCCCCACTCCTCCCGTCCCGACCCTTGCCCCTAGTGCTGCATAGGTTTCCTTAAGCCATCACATACACACACACTCAAACAAACACACACACTCACTCACACACACACACACACACACACTCACACATACAAAATTCAGCTAGTACAAATTCTACATGCCTTTTAAAACAGGACAACTGCAATGCTGATAACACACAAAGACTCAGAACAAGTGTGTGTGTGTGTGTGTGTGGAGGGGGGGGGGAGTAAACAAATATAAACAAATACTTTGTTTGTTTGTTTGTTTTTGTTTTGTTTCTTTCCTCAAAACATACAAAGACTGGGGTCAAACCCTCACCCCGTTTAGTTTAAAGTCCTGGAGCTGAAGGACTGATTGCGAGATTAAGTAAGTAAGAAAAAAAAACAAAAAAGATTTAAAACATAAAAAGTGTCTTACAATCCCTCACATGAACACCCAGTCTACCCACTGGAATTACCGACTCTGGGGGCGGCCACCTCAGAGCAGAATCAGGTCCAGATTAGAGACGGACTACAGCCACATCGGAGCCTCAGTTCAGTCAGTTTAGAGCAAGATTAAGGCCCAAATCTGAGGGCCAAATCACAACAAAGTCAGGGTTCTAATCTGATGACCAGATGAGGGCCCTAATCTGACAACTCTACCATAAACAGATGCGGGCGATTAGAATCAGATGGCGGTCTTAATCTGAGGACCATATTAGAACCAGATGACGGTCTTAATCTGAGGACCATATTAGAACCAGATGAGGTCCATTTCACAACTGGATGAGGGCCCTAATCTGAGGGTCACTTTATCATCTGTGTGGATTATTAATAATCCAGGCCCCGGTGTGGGTCCCCAGAGTCGGTTCTTCCCTTAGTGAGTGTGGGGCTGCATTGCACACGGCTCAGCACCCTGCCGCTTGTTCACCCTCATCAATAACACTTGGATAGTCATTACAAAAACTACAGGGACAGAGAGAGAGAAAGAGATTCAATACAAACAGTAAACACCTTTACATCCTCTTCCATGGCCCTCTACATCCAATGGGAATCACTTACATCTGTTCTAATGTGGATTGCAAGGGGTGCTCTGTGTGTGTGTGTGTGTGTGTGTGTGTGTGTGTGTGTGTGTGTGTGTGTGTGTGTGTGTGTGTGCACTTGTGTTTCTTAAACCAGCTCAAATGCCACTTCATCTAACACTGTGAGAATAACTACGACGTAATGAGATACTGTAAGTGAATGACAGTGGAATTGGTATGTGTGAGTGTGTGTGAGTGTGAAAGAAACCATAAGTGCGTGTGTGTGTGTGTGTGTGTCCCATTCACATCAATGTCAGACCAGAGCATTGCATCTATCCCATAATAAGATGTTGCCTAGGAACACCACACCAGAACATCTTCCTCACTCATTCTCCTCCTCAGTCACTCTTTCCTCTTGTCACATCCAGATGCATTTCTGTTTGTTGTTGTTGTTATTGTTATTTGTCAGTTCCAATAGAATACAACAGAAGGCATCAGATTGCACGATTTTTGTTTGTTTGTTTGTTTGTTTGTTTGCTTACTTTTTAGTAGTGTTACAGAAATGTGTATTTAGTGTTAAGACTGTAAGAATTGACGGTGATCAAAAGCTGTTCACTAAGTAAAATCTGAAGGTAAACGGAGTAAAAACGTGTCGTCTAGAGTTATAGTCTGTGTTCGGTTTTGACAATCAAATCCACAGTCCGATTAATTAAAAATTCTGGATCTGAATTTAGGCAGGAAATAGGACGAGGCGTTTTGTTTTCTTTAAATCATAGTTGCTAAACAGTTAACCAGATAGCAACTTAGTTGGATGCCAATGAGAATTAGCAATGCTAACTTAGTTAGCAGCTGTGGTTTTGGGAAGAGGATCTAAGGTTCATTGACGACCAGCTAAATTGCTAAGTGGTTAGCAACGAAATGCAACCCTGCTACGTTAACGATGGCCAACGAGTGTGCATGGAGCGACTGGTGACAGGTCATTTGACTGGTTACAAATGAGGGAGTGTCATTGTTGAGAACTTAACCAATCACATGGCAGTGGAATCTAGGATCGACCAATGAGGAGGCCTAGCTCTGACTGGTGGGAGGGCCTAGAGTGAGTCTCACTTGTGTGTGGGAAAGAGTCTGGACAGAGAGGAGTCCTATTGCCTAAGATCATGGCTACAATATGACAAGTCATAACAGATATATAAAACACGACAACAATAATAGTAACAATAATAATAAAAAGAGGAAAAAGGGCCGTTTTTTTGTCAGCTTGTCTTCTTATTCTTTTTTTTCTAAGGAGGATTTTTTTTTTTTTTACTATTTTCTTTCCTTTTTTTAAAGAAGGCTATTCTTCTTCAAAGCCTTCTGATTTGTCTCCTTCTTTCTGCTTCCTTCTTTGACGAAGTGGTCACATGACTTGGTCACGTGACCAGGCGCCCACCAATAGTGTTCTGTTCTGTTCTGTTCTGTCCCGCTCCTGATGCGCGTGTCCGTGGAGCGACTCGGGTTTGACCAGAGCCATTTCCCTCCGAGGTGCGCTAAAGAAGATGATGAAGATGATGATGGTGATGATGACGATGATGATTGGGATGGTGACGAAGAAGACCGGTAATAATGATGATGAT
>JAODXP020007096.1:12500-20000 GCA_027497455.2 Sardinella longiceps | reverse complement strand
TTAAAATTGCAACATTGCAAACAATTGCGTCTAAATTTCAAACGCGTGTAGCGCAAAAGCGGTAAGAGATACGCGATTGATGTAAATGACAAAAATGCTCCTTAGACCCTCGCGAACATGCCCTCCAAATTTCAGAGCGATACGTCACGTATTGACCTCGATATGACCTCCGTAATGACGGCCGATGGAGCTCCATACTTCCTGGAGCTTTCTTGGTTCTAATCGCGGGTAAAACTATTATTATTGCCTCCATTTTAATTTTTTTTTCATTCCTGGCAGCTCTAAACAGATCCACCAACTTCACTACAGCCCAAATATTTGATTTGATTTGATTCAAACCTGCTTCGTTGAGATCACTAAAACCACGTGTGTCTCCTTCCCTCTCCTGCCGTCAAGCAGGCACACAATCCCCGCGGGCGGGGCTAACACAGAGCTAACATGACAGAGCTCCAGGTTTCATATGCTTTTTCAAACACCTCTCACTCATTATTTTTGAACTGGACACGACGTTTTTTCAGGATTATATCAAAGTAGGACATGTCTGCTAATTACCAGAGGTGAGTTTATGCAAAATGAAATGTTATATTAGGAGTTATGAGACTTTATGAACAGCAACATGAGATCACTAAATCCACGTGTGTCTCCTTCCTTCTCCTGCCGTCATGTGAGCACGCAATTCCAGCGGGCGGGGCTATCACTGCCCGCTGAAAGAGCTGTTTGACATGCTTTTTCAAAAGCCTCTCACTAAATATTTTTGAATTGGACACGAAGTTTTTTCAGGTTTATATCAAAGTATGACATGTCTGCTAATTACTAGAGGCGAGTTTAAGCAAAATCAAACGTTAGATTAGGAGTTATAAGAGTTTAAAAACGGCAACATGCTTGTCGCAATTCGGCGACTTTGGCGGTTAAAGGGTTAATATAAACACAAAAGCTGTTTGGAATGTGTGCACCTCTTGTTCTACTTTTAATCTCTCTGGTTCAGATAAGTGTTCAGCAACAATCTGAATGAAACTTCAATACAACTGACTGACAAACAGACAGAGAGACAGATGACGGCAACACAGAAAGACTGTTGGGGGTGGGGGTTGGGGAGGGCACGTTTAGCTAAGAGCTTGACTAAAGGATCTGAAAGCTATTCTAACTGATTAAAATAAACAGAAAGTTGGACTGAATCAAATTGAAATGACCTGAACTGAAATCAATTGAGAAGGAGATATAGTGTGAATCAGATTCCCTGTCATTTAGCAAGGGGTGACTGGGCAGTTAGTCAAGCCACTAAACCTCCATAGTCCAAGGGCAGTCTCGAGTCCCCAGTATTCAAATCCTCGTCAATTCCAAATCTTGAAAATAAGTTCAAGCCAAGTCTTACTATCAATCTGAGTCAAGTCCAAATCAAGTCCTCAATACACACTCAGCTATTACGCATACAGTACATCTATATATAAAAAAAAACAGGCAAAAAACAATCTTGAGTGTCAATGATGTAGGAAACAGATAATACAAATTCTTCCGAGTCAAGTCACAAGTCTGTCAAATTAAGGAGCAAGTCGGACTTGTGAGCATGTTCTGGACTCAAGTACTACAAGCATGGGAGTCATGTGACATACAGTATCATAGGCTTACATTGTGTGTACTGTACTTTATGTGTGTACTGTATGTATTTGTATGTACTGTATGTGTATTTGTTTGTATGTTTATGTATGTTCTGTATGTACAGTATGCATGTCCTAAATGTATTCTACAGTATGTACGAGTGTTTGTTTATACATGTATCTATGTATGTATGTATGTATGTATGTATGTATGTTTTATGTATTTACAGTTTGTGAGTCTGTATCTCTCTCTCTCTCTCTCTCTCTCTCTCTCTCTCTCTCTCTCTCTCTCTCTCTCTGTCTGTATGTGTGTGTGTGTGTGTGTGTGTGTGTGTGTGTGTGTGTGTGTGTGTGTGTTTAATCTATGAAATAACGAGGCCAGAAAAAATGTAACAGTGATGTAAGTCAAAATAATTTTCCACCTAGTGAGTATTTTGTGATGTGAGATAGTTATTCATAGGCTACATACATACGTACTGTAAACACACACTTTCTCTCTCTCTCACACACACACACACACACACACACACACACACACACACACACACACACACACACACACACACACACACACACACTCACTCGCATAGCTATAGTACATACTCCCACTTAAAGAAGCATGGATCACACCCCAAATGAAATGTCACATACTTATGTTTATGATGAAAACACTGACCAAAACCAAACATAGCACATATGCGAAAATATAAACACACACATTTATCAAATCCGCACACACACACTCTCTCTCTCTCACACGCACACACACACACACACTGACACACACACACACACACACTCAGACAGATTGTATAAGAGCCAACGATACAAAGCGGGAAAAATGGAGACCGAGCGCACATACACACACACACAAACACAAACACACTAAAGATGGGTAAAGCAGCTGATAGTTACCATGGTGCACTTGCATTCTATTCCACCGCCAAGAGAAAAGAAGAACAGAGCAAAGGCGAAGACCAAGGTTCCCTTGGTTCTAACAGGCGTGCAGGTCCAAGGTTCTCCTTGTTCTAACAGGCGAGTAGGCGCAAGTTCTCCTTGCACTAACGGGTGTGCAGACGTATAGTACGTTCTCCAGGATCTAAGATCTACAGTAGGCAGATCTAGGTTCTCCTGTTTCTATGTGATGATACTAAGGTTCTCCTGATCATAACAAAGGCAGATCTAGTTCTAGGCTCTAAGCTCGCTGGTCCTGTGGTCTAGTGCTGGGTTCCAGTCCTAGAACAATCTAGAACTGGAGTCGCTTTTGAACTTGAGCAAGACGCAAACCTCATCTAGCGATAGTAGACTCAGACTCAGACTTGGTCTTCACCGCGGGTCCACGGAAAAGGAGGAAGAAGATTCCCAACACCAGCTAGGAGATACGAGAGAGAGAGAGGGATAGAGGGATAGAGTGAAAGAGAGAGAGAGAGGATGATGGGGGGATGACAGGGATGAAATGCAAAAGGGTCACAGAGAGAAAGAAAGAAAGAAAGAAAGACGTCACAGCTAATGCAGCAGAGTAAGAGAAGAAATGCCAAAAAAAAAAAAAAAAAAAAATCAGAGGTGCAAGCCAAATTTTTTTTTTTTTTTTTTAAAAAAATTCGCTAGATAGAGATGAGATGAAATGAAATGACGTCTAGAGAGATTTAAAAAAATAAATAAATAACTACAAAGTTGAACATAAATCACTCTCTCTACAACTCTAAGGCGGCCATACGGTTCCAGTCAAAAAGGGGAACAAAATTTTGGACGAGAAGCCAGATTCGGTGAAGAAGAAGACCGGGGTAGCGGCTCTGTCTGTGGTCTATGAGAGACAGCGAGTGGGCTGGCGAGCCAGAGAAAGAGAGCGAGAGAGGAGTTCGAAATGCTGAAATAATGATAAGAGCCTCTATCCGATCGGAGAGGCGAGGGGTTTTGTTCAGAGAGTAACGCGGCGACGAGATGCCAAAACACCCCAACAAAGAGGTGGAGAGGGGGGAAAAAAACAGGATTGGCAGCAACGAGAGAGAGAGAGAGAGAGAGAGAGAGAGAGAGAGAGAGAGAGAGAGAGGTTGGTTTACACCTCTCTGGACAACTCACACAGTCTCACACACAAAAACGTGAGATAGAAGTACACACACATACACACACACACACACACACACACACACACACAAACAACAACACGCGTACAAGCGTGCACGCGTACGCACACGAGAGCACCCAGAGCTCTGGACTAAACAAGATGGGCGATGAAGACAACAACAACAACAACAACAAAAACAAAAACAAGATCAACAGCAATAAATATGAAAAAGGACGAGTAAAAGCGAGAAGATGAGTGTGTGACAGAATAGGATGAAATAGATGTTGGAACAAACGTATATGACCGCTGGCAGTCCACTGACTAAAAGGCTGGCTTACTCTCTCTCTCTCTCTCTCTCTCTCTCTCTCTCTCTCTCTCTCTCTCCATAAGCCCTGGCAATGCAAACTAGGCCCACCTATTTGGCACTGAGGCTGGGAGCCCATCAGCCAATCAGAGAACAGCTGAAGGAGAGAGGGAGGGCGCCAGAGGAGAAAGACAGGGAGAGAGAGAGAGAGAGAGAGCCAGAGAGAGAGAAAGAGAGAGACTGTGTGTGTGTGTGTGTGTGTGTGTGTGTGTGTGTGTGTGAGAGAGAGAGAGAGAGACAGAAAAGGGAGAGCTGGATGGGGGGAAGGGGGGGGTGCTCAATCAGGAAAGCGAAGCGTATCGGCTGCCAAACTGACAAGTTCTGTTTCTACGGCGAGCAGCAAAGTCCAAAGCCCATCAATTTTACATGCACCAATCCAGTCAGTGAACACACACACACACACACACACACACACACACACACAGACACACACACTCTCTCTCTCTCTCTGACTATACACAAATGGCTGCATCTAAAAAATTATTTCCCCCTAATATAGTGAATATAAAGTATACACATAATTGAATATTCATTTAAACTTATAGAACGATACACACAAGATGAACACGCATGCACAGCACACACACACACACACACACACACACACACACACACACATACAGAGGCAGCCCTACATGTTTACGCCAATCCTCTTCACCCCTCAGCCAGCTTCTTCTTTCAGAACTAACACACACGCACTCACACACACACACACACACACACACACACACACACACACACACACACACACACACACACACACGGACAAACACACAAAAACACTTGGACAAAAACACATGGACACAGATTCAGGTTTCGTGTTTAGGTTTGTATGCAGATTATTAACTTGCAGAGATTCAGACAAAGATAAACACACACACACACACACACACACACACACACACACACACACACAC
This sequence comes from Sardinella longiceps, assembly GCA_027497455.2. Taxonomy (NCBI): domain Eukaryota; kingdom Metazoa; phylum Chordata; class Actinopteri; order Clupeiformes; family Clupeidae; genus Sardinella; species Sardinella longiceps. The sequence goes on along the minus strand of JAODXP020007096.1, from coordinate 15,059 downwards.
ACACACACATACATCATGCAGGACTTTCATCAAAACCAAAACAGGAATGCTAATAGGCTAGCTGGCACGTGCACAAAAGCACATAAAAAAGCACACCACACACACACACACACACACACACACACACACACACACACACACACACACACACACAAACAGACTTTCCTAAAGCTCATTATTGTATCAGGCAACAGCTGATAGGAGACGTCCAACCAGCTAACAGAGATCAATACTACATCACACTCGTAGTATCGTAAGACTCACACACACACACACACACACACACACACACACACACACACACACACACACACACACACACACACACACACGATGACTCACACACACACACACACACACACATACACATGATGACACATATGGATCATAGTAGTGCCGTAATGCCGTAAGACCCAGGTCTGATCTCTCTCTCTCCCCCACCCTCTCTCTGCAAGTCTTCCTCTCTTCTCTCTCTCTCTCCCTTTCTATCCTTCTATCTATCTCTCTCTCTGCCTGGGGAACACAAGGAGTCATCTTCTTCATCACTTCCCTTCTCTCATCCTGCTTAGGACAGATCTCATACACATGATCAATCACGCCATTCTCTCTCTCCAGTGGCGTCGCCAGGCGATTTTACGGGGCTTTAGCCCGGGGTAATTTGAGCCGAGCCCGGGGTAAATTTTTTTTGAATGCTTTATACATATAACTTTACAATTCAATAATCTGCCATAACTGAAATACTTGTTTCGCTGTTTTATTCCGTTATAGTTTGTTTTCTTGTCTCACAGCCTATCAAAATAAGGAAGGATCATATTTACTTGTCTCTGATTAGGCGAAGTCGGCGCGGGGCGGGGCGGGGCTGAACAGCAGGGTTCGAGTTAGGTGGGAGCCAGTGGGAGCTGAGCTCCCATAGAGAGAGGTCTGGCTCCCATGAAAGCAGCAAACTCAAACATCTGTGGGGGCTCTGACAATACAATAGTATAATATTTTACTGACAAATAAAGTTATCATAAGCGGGGATCAAACCGAGCTATGGGAGGTGGAACCTTTTTATGGAGTTGCGAGCGCGCCAAGCGCTTGTTACAGGGGTGTTTTTGATCATCTTTTCTTTTTGTGTTATTGCCTTATTGGCATGCTGTTATTATGTTCTCTGATGATAAAGGGGCACGGTATGCTTGCGCAGTTGCAATGTATAGGTTGCAAACACAAATCAATGTCTTAATTGATTGTAAACCATGATTTGGTTGTGACCGATAGTTACCGTGCGTAACAGTCGGGGTTTGCCTCTGACGCGAGAGGATCTAATGATGGTATGTTATATTGCCTAGTTTGTGGGCCTTGCCCCTGATTATTTTCAGTTTGATCAGTGTTTTGTTTGTTTAGTTTGTTTGTTAATTTGTTATGTTATGCACCCCGCCGGTGGCATAATATAAAATAAAAGAAAGACGTCTGCATTATTCCGTTTCCATGCCTTGAGTCTACCACCCGCCGGACACACTCCGTTACAATGCCACTGAAAATGTGGCCGCTTGCTTATTTCGGTTTCAGCCTACTTCAATAAAGCCAAACATAGGCCTACTGTAGCTCCAGATAGTAAGATAATGCGCGGCTCTCCCTAGGTCAACCTCTCTCCTAGATATTGCTTTAACCAGGTTATTCCGATCATGCTGCGCATGATGTAAACTTTATCGAGGATTTCGCGCAAGTAGCATATTCACCGAAATTAATAAGTGCCAGTTCATCGTTATGCATAACATTCAGCCAGAGGTCCGGGAGAGAGAGATAGAGAGAGACATTGTCAACTTCTCACATTGTAAGGTCAGTGCTTGCTTCCCATTACTTTCAAAAGTCCGCAAAGCCTTTACCGAACTCATGCGCAGTTGCGCAGACTGGAGAACGAAAAAAAAAAAAAAAAACATCCCATACACCCCCCCCCCCCCCCCCCGCAATTAATTCATGGGCTCCCACGAAGATGGAATCATAACTCGAACCCTGCTGAACAGGGACCCGAGATGAGTCTCGTGGAGCATGTGTGAACAGTTTTGGGAGAGATATGCGCTTTTGCTAGTGAGCTGTAATGTTGTGCAGAACTGTAAGACTGTTTGGCCAAATGATCTTACAGTTTTAAGAGTGTAATTTCTGTTTCAAGAAATGAGCCAAAGCAACAGAGAAAAACTGCAATAACCATACCCTGCAAAGAAAATTCTAATACCATAGATCTTCATTGCCTTTTTCATTTCACGTGCGTGTGCGTGCCCCCCCCCCCCCCCCTCCGCCGCTCCGTGCGCGCATTAGGAAACACCCTGGGGCTGAGCCCAGGTTGTCCTTAAAGTCTAGAAACGCTCCTGCTCTCTCTCTCTCTCTCTCTCTCTCTCTCTCTCTTTCTTTCTCTGTCTCTCTCTCTCTCTCACACACACACACACACACACACACACACAGACACACATACATTTATAGTACATCTTACACATGATCAATCACACCATTTTCTCTCTCTCTCTCTCTCTCTCTCTCTCTCTCTCTCTCTCACGCACACACACACACACACACAAACACAAA
>JAODXP020007095.1:12500-15000 GCA_027497455.2 Sardinella longiceps | reverse complement strand
TCAGCCAGTATATCTAGTAACGGGCCGTAGGTACGCAGTTGAACATCGTTGCCATAGGGACTTAGTGGCTCTTGTGATTGGTTGAACACCGTTGCCATAGGGAATTAGTGGCTGTTGTGATTGGTCGAACACCGTCAGTATCGATACCATATGTGTTCAAAGAGCCACTGGGCATCTTATGAAACATTGACATATTTTTCATTCCCGATTGGACGTACTGTAGCGCTACCCCCTTGGAGGTATTAATAAACCTGGAGAAACATACCAATGTGGAATGCTAGGCTAGTGAATTCATTCAAAACTGAACACAATTTTCAGTTGTCAACATGTTTCATGGAGCTCACTTCCGACTGCATTTCATTAGGCCAATGAGAGCCTATGTTACTAATGGAGATGAAATTCAGACGGCCAGTCTGGGCATGCCCACAAAAGTTTGTGCACAGGGAGCTCGTTAACATCAGCTGAAAGTGTAGCATAAACCATCCAGCATATGGCAAATGGAGTCGGATATGATGTAATTTCTGGAAAATGGCAACGAGGAAGTGCAATGCTAATTGGCGAAGTTAACCGGCCAAACCCTGACCCCCTGGCTACACCATTGCATGCAGGGGCAGTTTGATTGGACGAACAGTACAGAAGCGCCGCCCTATTTGCATGCAGCAGTTTGATTGGACTAACAGTAGCATGCAGAGGCAGTTTGATTGGACTAACAGTAGCATGCAGAGGCAGTTTGATTGGACTAACAGTAGCATGCAGAGGCAGTTTGATTGGACGAACAGTAGCATGCAGAGGCAGTTTGATTGGACTAACAGTAGCATGCAGAGGCAGTTTGATTGGACGAACAGTAGCATGCAGAGGCAGTTTGATTGGACGAACAGTAGCATGTAGAGGCAGTTTGATTGGACTAATGTCAGGTTTCGGGTTTTGTCTTTGTGTTTCTCTTGTGTTTTTGTCTCTAGTTTCTAGTCTTTGGTTGTTGTCTTTGGTTTCTTGTGTTTCATGTGTTTTCTAGTCTAGTCCTGTGTTTCCTAGTTTCCTGTGTCTTAGTCTTGCCATGTGCTTCTGTTTACCCTGTGCCCACGCCCCCTTTGTATTTCCTGTGTCTCTGGCTTTGTTTCTCCCTGTGCTTCCTGGTTTTGTCACGTGATCTTGTCTGTTTAGTTCCTGGTTTGTCATGTGACTGTGTTTCCTGTTTTAGTTCCTAGTCTCCTGTGTCTCCGCCCCTCACCTGTCTCTCGTGATTACCTGTTCATTGGATTATTGTTTCTTGTCTCTTGTTCTCCCGCCTCTCGTTCCATGTTCACCTGTGTCTAATGATTTGTATTCTCTAGTCTGTGTATATAAGCCCTTGTGTCTCTGTGTTCCTTGCTTGGTCATTGTTGAATGTTGCGTTTCTTCTGTCCTTGTGTTCCTGTGTTTTCAAGTAAAGTTAAGTATTCTCAAGTCTCGCCTCGCCTTGCCTCGCATTTGGGCTCTAACTCCTTGCCGGGAACGTGACAACTAACAGTAGCATGCAGAGGCAGTTTGATTGGACGAACAGTAGCGCGACCCTATTGCACGCAGAGACAGTTTGTCAGATTAGCGCTGGCTCTAGAGTTTGGTCTATCGATCCATGCCAGATTATACATTTTAATCTAATGGTTTAGTATGACCAGATTACCACTGGCTCTAGAGTTTGGTCTATCGATCCATGCCAGATTATACATTTTAATCTAATGGTTTAGTATGACCAGGGAGGAGATTAGTTCTTTATTGATTACCAGACTAAACATTTTAGTGATTCAGTTTGTCTGCTCAGGTTGGGGAGAGTAGGAGAGATCTTTATAGTGATTACTTAACTATACATTTTAATGGTGCAATATGACTTGTATTTAATTTGACAAATAGAAGAAATCCCTTTGCCTACTTGAATATAGGTGCTGGTGATTTTTATTGAGCAACGCGTTTCGCCAGTTGCTTCATCAGGCTCAATTCAAAACTAAGCAAGTGAGATCAAATAAGGTCCCATCCCAACAGCTGATAGGCCACTGATACATCACATGACCCTAGTCATCACATCAATTAGTCACATAGTCCATTATAAATCTCATACACAGCTCAACTAGTTTAATTTTCAAAAGACCACAACTTTACAAAAAAACACACTTAGATATAATTAAGATGTTAGACTAGCAGGCAAAACCCAAAAGCAGACCAGATGAGCTGAAGCGTTAAACAGTTTATTTTCCAGAAGTTCTCCTTTAAGGAGCAAGAAAGTTCAAAAGTTCTCCTTTAAGGCAGCAAGTAAGTTCAAATCTCAGAAGATACAGTTGGTCATAGCACAACAGTTATATCAACTTAGTGAGCTGCAAACCCCAATACTTTGGTCTGTCCTAAATGGCCCAATTTGGACAAATTTGTAGTGATGGAGGGTAGGATGGTGCTTTGTGTGTTCTTCTCTACTCTCCTGTTGTGAGGAAGAGTAACTGCTGTGATTTATTAGTGCTGATGAATTTTAGGC
>JAODXP020007095.1:0-5000 GCA_027497455.2 Sardinella longiceps | reverse complement strand
GAAGAGAAGAGAAGAGCAACACACACACACACACACACACACACACACACACACACACACACACACACACACACACTTCTGCACATAGAAGAGAGAAGAGCAAAATATGACTTCTAGCAAGTAGTTTGTTGTCCAACCTCGTTGACTGCTGGGAAGTATTAAGACGTGACTCACAAGAAATCTAAATCAATGCTAGAAGCTGTTAGAAGTCTTGTTTTGCAGTGATATTCATGTCAGCATATCAGTGAATAGTGAGTGATTTTCATACCTTTATAAACAGACGTTTCATGTGTTTTAGGAAGGATATTTGGACTCAACATAGGCTGCCATTGTGGAGGTGGGGAGATGCTCCAATAACAAGCGTAAATTATCAGAACAGAAAAGTTTGTCAAAATCATAACCATCATATTTCATCGTAAACGATCCGAAAACAAGGTGTGATGTCATATAAACCAGACCTGTGCTTTAAAGGCCACTGAGTTAAAGGATCAGTGCCTAAATGGTCACTGACTTATAGGTGAGGTAACTGAAATAGATAAAGGACACTGACTTAAAAAAAAAAAGTTAAAGGAACAGTGACTGAATGTGTTAAAGGAACAGTGACTAAATTAATCAAAGGAGCAGTGATTAAATGAATTAAAGGAACAGTGATTAAATGAGTTAAAGGAGAAGTAAGTAATTGACTTAAAGGCCACTGAATTAAAGCAACAGTGACTAAATTAGTTAAAGGTACAGTCACTAAACGAGTTGAAGGAACAATGACTAAATGTGTTAAAGGAGCAGTGACAAAATTTATTAAAGGAACAGTGACAGTGTACAGTCACTAAATTATTTAAAGGTACAGTCACTAAATGAGTTCAAGCCGACTGAGTTAAAGGACTAAATGGCACTTTCCCCCTCACTTTCTCTCAGTCCATCGCTCTAGCTCTCCCTCTTGGTTTAGCTCTGTCCCTCGCTTTCTCTCTCTCTCTCTCTCTCTCTCTCTCTCTCTCTCTCTCTCTCTCTCTCTCTCTGTGACTTGCTCTCATTTTATTTTTTGTTTTGTCCTTTCTTTCCTTTTAATTGTCACCTTTAGCAATGGAAGAACACACACACACACACACACACACACACACACACACACACACACACACACACACACACACACACACACAGTGTAAGAGCATGTCAGTGTGTGTGAGTGTTCTCTCCAAAGATGCAGCTGGTTCAGATCTCCTACCCCAGCAGATTGTGTAACTTCTAAGATAGCACAGCACAGCACAGCATACTGCGATAGAGCAGCACAGCACAGCACAGCACATGCGGACAGCAGCAGCACACTGCGATAGCAGCACAGCACAGCACAGCACAGCATACTGCGATAGAGCAGCACAGCACAGCACAGCACACTGCGATAGAGTAGCACAGCACAGCACAGCATACTGCGATAGAGCAGCACAGCACAGCACAGCATACTGCGATAGAGCAGCACAGCACAGCATACTGCGATAGAGCAGCACAGCACAGCATACTGCGATAGAGCAGCACAGCACAGCACAGCATACTGCGACAGAGCAGCACAGCACAGCACAGCATACTGCGATAGAGCAGCACAGCACAGCACAGCATACTGCGGTAGAGCAGCACAGCACAGCACACGCGACAGCACAGCACAGCATACTGCGATAGGCAGCACTAGCACAGCACAGCACAGCATACTGCGATAGAGCAAGCACAGCACAGCATACTGCGATAGAGCAGCACAGCACAGCACAGCACAGCATACTGCGATAGAGCAGCACAGCACAGCACAGCACAGCACAGCATACTGCGATAGAGCAGCACAGCACAGCATACTGCGGATAGGCAGCACAGCACAGCACAGCACAGCACAGCATACTGCGATAGAGTAGCACAGCACAGCACAGCATACTGCGATAGAGCAGCACAGCACAGCACAGCACAGCATACTGCGATAGAGCAGCACAGCACAGATTGATAGCACAGAACAGCACAGCATACTGCGATAGAGCAGCACAGCACAGCACTGCATAGGCAGACAGCACAGCACAGCACAGCACAGCATACTGCGATAGAGTAGCACAGCATAGCACAGCATACTGCGATAGAGCAGCACAGCACAGCACGCATAGCAGCAGCACAGCACAGCACAGCACAGCATACTGCGATAGAGCAGCACAGCACACTGCGATAGAGCAGCAGCAGCACAGCGATACTGCGATAGAGCAGCACAGCACAGCACAGCACAGCACAGCACAGCACAGCATACTGCGATAGAGCAGCACAGCACAGCACAGCACAGCATACTGCGATAGCAGCACAGCACAGCATAGCATAGGCAGCACAGCACAGCACAGCACAGCACAGCATACTGCGATAGAGAGCAGCACAGCACAGCACAGAACAGCACAGCACACTGCGATAGAGCACAGCACAGCACAGCATACTGCGGATAGGCAGGATGAGCACAGCACAGCACAGCACAGCACAGCATACTGCGATAGAGTAGCACAGCACAGCACAGCACAGGATTGATAGCACAGCACAGCACACTGCGATAGAGCAGCACAGCACAGCACAGCACAGCATACTGCGATAGAGCAGCACAGCACAGCACAGCACAGCATACTGCGATAGAGCAGCACAGCACAGCATACTGCGATAGAGCAGCACAGCACAGCACAGCATACTGCGGATAGCACAGGATTGATAGTGCAGCATAGCACAGTACAACAACGATAACACAGCACAACACAACATAGACAACACAACATATATAGGACATCACAACACAACATAGATCGCACAGCAATGCACAACACAGCGTAGATCGCACAGCAAAACATAGTTGTCACAGCTCAGCACAGCACAACATAAATCGTACATCAAAACAACATACAGCACAGTACGGCATAACACAGCATATCTCTCTCTCTCTCACACACACACACACACACACACACACACACACATTTACAGGAGATGAATTCATCTCGTGTGTGTGTGTGTGTGTGTGTGTGTGTGTGATGTCTCCAGACCCATGTTGTGAGAGACCCTCCTCTATTGGCTCCCTTGTCTCTGTTCTTTCCATACTCTTTCTTCTTGTTGTTTACTCCCTCTCTGTCTCTCTCCCTCCATCTCTACTTCTTTTTCTCTGTTCTTTCCATACTCTTGCTTCTTGTCGTTTACGCCCTCTCTCTCTCTCCCTCCATCTCTACCTCTTTTTTCTCTGCTCTTTCCATACTCTTTCTTCTTGTCGTTTACTCCCTCTCTCTCTCTCTCCTCCATCTCTACTTCTTTTTCTCTGTTCTTTCCATACTATTTCTTCTTGTCGTTTACCCTCTCTGTCTGTATCTCTCCATCTCTACTTGTACCTCTTTTTTCTTTGCTCTCTTCCATATTCTTTCTTCTTATCGTTTACCACCTCTGTCTCTCTCCCTCCATCTCTACCTCTTTTTTCTCTGCTCTTTCCATACTCTTTCTTCTTTTCATTTACCCTCTCTGTCTGTCTCCCTCCATCTCTACATGTACTTCTTTTTTCTTTGCTCTCTTCCATACTCTTTCTTCTTATCGTTTACTCCCTCTGTCTCTTTCCCTCCATCTCAGCTTCTACATCCCCTGTTCTTCCCTTTCATGTATGTTTGTATCTTTTGTTCTTTCATTCTCCTGACTTTTTTCTCTTTGGTTCTGTTCATCTCTGGTGCTTGTGTGAGTATGCTCTTATCTGCCTGTTTGCTGCACACACACACACACACACACACACACACACACACACACACACACACACACACACACACACACACACTGTCTGGTTGTGTTCATCTCTGGTGCTTGTGTGAGGATGCTCTTATCTCCCTGTTTGCTGCATATGGGTTGGGGGATGCTACAGTTACACACACACACACACACACACACACACACACACACACACACACACACACACACACACACACACAGACTGACACACACACACACACACACACACACACACACACACACACACACACACACACACACACACACCTCCCTGGATAGCACTGGTACTTTAATGACCACAGCAGCGTCGCTAACAGCCCTCCCCGACTAGACATGAGAGGGCTTGCCAGAGAGAGAGAGAGAAGGGGGAGAGAGAGAGAGAGAGAGAGAGAGAGAGAGAGAGAGAGAGAGAGAAAGGGAGGGACTCAGATGAAAAGACGAAAGATGAAGAGCATCTTGCAGAGAGGACTAAATGGCCTGACACAGAGTCCCAGTGCAAAAGAATATTCCACTCTTTTATGAAATTGGGCTATTCACCCCCTTACCTGCTGTTACATATGTGGGTAAAAGCATTTTGCGCTCAGTGTATGCATTTTCCTACTCTGGCAACCTCAATTTTAGCTCTCTTTTAGATTTAGCTAGCATAGGTGCTATAAAGTAGCCAGATAGCAACTCTCTGGCAACATTACGTTCCAGCACCTAGGCTAAGCTAAAGCTAAAATTGGGGTTGCTGGACTAGGAAGACGCAAGCACTGAGACCAAAATGCTTTAACCCGGATAGGTAACTCTAGGTAAGACGGTGAATAACCCAATTTCATAAAAAGTTGGATTTAAATGATCTCTCTAAGCCCCTAAACTCTGGTGAGCGCTCTAATGTATATAATGATCCTGTGTGAGGGATATAATGTATATAATGTATCCTGTGTGAGGGATATAATGTATATAATGTATACCTGTGTGAGGGATATAATGTATATAATGATCCTGTGTGAGGGATATAATGTATATAATGATCCTGTGTGAGGGATATAATGTATATCAGATGTATATAATGTTCCTGTGTGAGGGATATAATGTATTATAATGTATATAATGTTCCTGTGTGAGGGATATAATGTATATCTGTGTGAGGGATATAATGTATATAATGTTCCTGTGTGAGGGATATAATGTATATAATGATCCTGTGTGAGGGATATAATGTATATAATGATCCTGTGTGAGGGATATAATGTATATAATGT